>JAQMYF010000017.1:12108854-12131829 GCA_030014195.1 Neosilurus mollespiculum | reverse complement strand
GAAAGAGAGAGAGAGAGAGAGAGAGAGAAATATAGCAATACACAGGAATCACCAATCATCATGATACAGACAAGAGTGTAGAAGAGTAAAGACAAATGGTTCTGAGTGTGTTAAAGCTTGGGAGTCCTGGGATGAGCTTTATGAGTCTTTATGATTCCAATGCAGATCTTAGGTACAAGTTGACTTGGGTGAGGGTTGATTATAAATTATGGGAAGGGCAGATGTTATTCAGGGTATGCTCGATTCAGTTAGTGCTGGGAGATATATAGGTAAATTGTCATTATCGTGATATGACCATTCGTATCATGAGCCAACTGAATATCATGTCGTGATTTACCAGAAATATCAGCTTTTTGTTGTAGAAATGAACAGGTGCGGTATCTGAACTGTTTTTTCCCTCATGAAGACATCAGCAAAGAGTCTGTATTATGTATCATGATACATAGAACTGGCTCAATGAATATGAGAACTATTATATTCCAGTATTACTGGAGATTGAGGGACAGACATACGGAATACGGGTTGAGTTCTAGTACGGGCAAAGCCGCAGAATACAGGTCGCAGCTCTGGAGGTCCAGGTGCCATGTCAGGGGCAGTGCACGTTTTTGAAGAGTGTCCAACAAGCAGAAACTAGGTGTGCACAAGAGTGTGAGAGCACCCCCTGACTACCTGGAGTCTATATACATGTACTTATAAACAGTTTGCATGAGTTGTCATGTTTTGTTTTTTTTATTATTGGTTTTATGATATGTATTTCAAACCAAGGTTTTAAGGATATTTTCAGTAAGCTGTGCATGTGTCTTTTCCTGTGTGTGTTTGTGTAGCTGCAGGATCCAGCCTGTCAGAGAGAGAGCAGACAGAGTCACCGGTTCCCTCCAAACGGCCTCCTTCAGGGTCCGGGGCCTCAGAGAGCTCCCTCTCTTCAAAGCGTCCCCGGACGTCTGAGAAGAGCACTGGAGAGCAGGTAAGAGTGAAGAGCAATTAGTCTGGTCTAAAAAGTGATACTGTGTCTTTCATTCAGGTTAGGTGATCATTTAGGACAGACGTGTGTCTGTTATGTAATGTCATCAGAGGAGTTATGTAGTAATTATAATCATTTTGCACAAAGTCATGACTGTAAGGTGCACCTGTTTTATGAGTGCAAAACCTATAACTATTGGAAGCATCATTTTTTTGAAACTCAGGATCGGATCAAATGGGAGATAATCTGAAAAACGTAAAAACGTAAACCTTCCAAACATTTGTTACGTCAAACACAGTTCAAGGCAAAACACAAAACTAATCCAGTCCAAGTAGGGCTGCTGACATCCTGGAAATAATGTTCAACATTTTGCAGTTGTCACTGTGGTGTGAGGTGTGTGATGCAGACGCAGGAGTCAGTGAAGTTGGAATAATGTTTAATAGAAAACAAGGCAAACTTGAGCAAGGAAGTAAAAACAAAAGCTCACATATCCCCGCCGAGGCTCACACCTAAATGCCCCCATACTGAAAATGTCAGTGGAGCCAACAAAAAAACAGAAGCACCAGTCCAATCACTGTGAGCCTGGTGTGGTCGTGGCGTGAAGACAGACCAGTAAGCCTAACAGTAAATATGACAGTGAGCCCACGAAGGAAAGCAGCTCAAGCTGACTTAAATAGAAAGTGAAAGGATAAAACAGCAAATGAAATCTGATGGGTAATAAGACATATTTAACTTTAACAAGAACAGGTGAGCTAGGTGAGGGCAGGTGAGGAAGTGAATGGTGAACCCAGGCTCAGAAGTCTGGTGACCCCGTACCATTGAAGGCACGTTGGAGGTGGTGGCAAAGTGACAGCACTCATTCATTACCTTATATGGTCCCGTTTGTAGCCACCTTTACTAGACGATTGACACGCAGTATCTCAAAAGGGATTATATTTGTGCTCCGTCATTGTGTGCACCAAATTAGCCTGAAAGATTTTGCTTCCATTTTGAAAAAAAAAAAAAAACACATGACCTTCTAAGAAGGGAGGTGCATTTACATTTACTTAAGAGAAGCCAGGTCATATAAAAACATTTTTAAGCTTTTATTATGCGTCAAAGCAAAAAACAAGAGAAAAATATATGCCAGAATGCAGGTGTACACAATTGCAGAAATAAAGTGCCCTTTTTGCATTATGCATGCTTGTCCTGAAGATTACTTTTCTCCCGTTTTTGCTGCTCTTGCATCGCTAATTGTGCAAAAGGTGGAAAATCAATATGATATTCGACAGATGAGAGGGCTTTGAAGTGTGTGCCAGGCCTCTGCCACGCTACAGTGCGGGTCTCACACGGACACACGCTGTTAGAAAGGATAATAATTCTCTCTCTCTCTCTCTCTCTCTCTCTCTCTCTCTCTCTCTCTCTCTCTCTCTCTTTCAGATGTACCAGTGCCCCTACTGTAAGTTCACCAACACAGATCTGAACCGGCTGAGGATGCATGTGATGACCCAGCACTCGGTGCAGCCCATGCTGCGATGCCCGCTGTGCCAGGACACGCTCAACAACAAGGTCCACCTGCAGTTCCACCTCACGCACCTCCACAGCGTGGCACCAGACTGCGTCGACAAGCTTATAGCCACTGTGAGTGCCCTGTTTCCTACTGAGAGGTTTTGCTTGGTTCTCTGTGTGTATTGTGATGGAATTACGCTGAAAATGCATTGTTCGTGTCTCTCAGGTTTACATTTGGATTGGAATTCAGATTTTAGCCAGATAAATGCACACATGCATAATAATATGCTAATTATGAAAGCTAGGATAGATCATTTATTTTAGAAACCGGAAAAAGGACCATCCATTATATAATCTGTTCCAAATGAAATAATTATACGGTCACCCTATCTGCCTACGTGTGCACTTATTGCACATACCCAGTGTCTTCCACAAGGCCATGCAGACATTTCACAGATATATCGCTTAAGCTAAGCAAGCTAGTCGACAGCTTTAAACACTAACAGTAGATATGTTTATTGTTTACATTGCCTGTGATGATGTTAGGTGGCTTGTTTCCTGTGAACAAGGCCTCAACACTCATTCTCTGTCATGGATTCATCCTCCAGCAGTAGTCAGGCAATGTGCATTCATGCGCATTAGAGGAGTGGCTTTGGATGGAAGGCTATAAAATGGGTGTGGGATTTTTTGATTGCATACTTTTAAAATCTGTCATATTCTAGCTGCTTTCTCTGAAATGAAGTACTCTGGCTTTAATAGGGTTTTATTTCCCATTCTCATTTTCTTTATGCAAAATATGTTAGCTGTATTGTGATTTTGTGTGCTCTCAAACCTTGTCCAGTATACTCATTGTGAAATAATTTTGTTTCGAGCCTCTGTTGGTTGTTGCTGTATTCCTTTGAGAAGTTGTAACAGCTGATTGCTGAGACATTGTTAGCAGCGCAGTTCCAGTGTCGAGTAATAAGAAATTGTAAACAGTCTCAAACATGAGTCATAACAGTCAAGTTTTGCTGTGTTGGTGCATCAGCATTAAGTTTAGTTTCATATTACTGAGAAGTCCAGTGTAAAATTAGCAGAGACAGTTGTGCAAATGCTGGAACCAGAGTCCCAGGATGCACTGCAGCTACAGTATACATTGCTGCTGCAAAGATTCAGCATGGCTAGTTATCGATCTTGTGAAGATGATGAGCGCAGTTGCATTGACAGCGGTGTAATTGTGAGAGCTAAGCTGTGGAAGCTGATCTGTTTGAGTAAAGTGGACAGGAGTTCGACAAATGAAAGGACTAAAGCACCTCTTCGCTACTGTCTGAGATCACGCGACAGCTAAATCTTACAGCATCAGCATATTAAACAAAGTGAAATCAGAGTGTGTTGAAAGAACAGTGTGAATGATGACAGTATACAGTATATTAGAGAGGTAACTATATATTAGAATTTTTTTTTTTTTTTTTTTTTTTATCAGAATGTCAGAATGCATTTGCATTTGTACCTACATATGTAAAATAATCCCTTTTCTGATTACATACAGTGTAGGTATGTTTGACTATGGCCCATAGTAATTTCTTGATTTAATAGTTTCATTTAATCATATTATGTGCACATATTGTTAAAGACACCTTGTCCTATTTCTGAACGGTTTACTTTTAAACTCCTGCCACAAACATGTAAAGATAAGAAGCTTCAATTGTACATAAGTACCCTAGATTCACTACACTGGGGCAAATGTCATGGTATTAGTCCTTTATAGGGATATTTTTAATTAAAAATCTTAGAGTCCTGTATAGGTTGGTATGAATAGGAAGAGCAGAGCACACAACCGCCTCCTTCCATGCTTTTGTCTACTTGTTTTGTGAGAAAAGCCTTGTGTTTAATACACCAAAGCCTACTGTATGGACGGGGTGAGGGGCCGAGCCCAGCTCTACGAGGGTGACTCACTGCCTCTTAATCAGCCGCGCCTTACCAAACAGTGTCTTGTCCTCTTCCTTCTCATTGATGACATTTGGAAAGTGTTAATTGCGGCCTGAAGGCGTCTTGTTGACTCATTGTGAGTCAGAATTGATAGGGTGAGAGGTTTGTGATCGGTCGGGTGATCCCCTGTCCAAGCAGTTGTTCCGACATGCCCATTGTTTTCATCAGTCAATACATAAAAAAAAAAGACAATCTCTGCTTTCCTATTTGTTGTGTTCCACAGATCACTATTGAGCTTTTAGTACAAGTGGATCATCAATATGGACAAATAATTCATTTGTTAAAATTAAATACTTAGAGTATATCAATAGTTTATAGCAACTAGCAATGCCTGAAAAGACCAGGAGCAAAAGAGTTGACTGATTTCCAAAGGGCGGACTGTGGGTCAGTCTGACGGTGGACTTCAGATTGCACACAACCGTGGTATTCCTTTTGCCACAATTAAAAGAGTGACTAGGCTACTAAATATGAACATGTAAAATATTTGTTTAAAAAAGAGAAATACAAATAGAGAAGTAAAGTAAAGCAATATTTACATTTTAAAAAACCTAGAAGTTGTCAGGGGTACAAACTTTTGCACTCAAGTGTACTACTAGTCTTAGTAGACAATGTCTACAAGAGTTATAGGACATATGTTGTATGAGGTATGTCTACTAGACACTACTAGATACAACATATGTCTTTTAACGCTTGTATTTTGTGCACATGGAGAATGGCATGCACTGTGACATATTCATAAAGCTTATAAGGTCCTTAGTTTAAAAAATAAATAAATAAGGGAATAAATAAACTTCCACATGCTCTGTAATCCACTTCTTCGGTAAGGAACTCACCTTCATCACCTACTGCATCCCATCGACTCAACACTGGAGCGTTACTGCGGAGTTGATGGAGGATGCGACGGCTCTATTTTCCATATTTGCAGTGGAGAAATAATTATGTTTATATTTGTCTGTGGAGCGGAATTGCTTGCTCGCCAATCGCTTATAGCGAGGGTGCCACTGAATGCTGTTATGCCGTTTCTACTCACCAGCCAGGAAACAAATGATGAACACATTATTAGGGCCAGGTAGCAATATTTTTTCTTTTATAGAGATGATAATGCATCGGTTTCGCTATACGAGTGGCACGTTGTAAAAACACATTAGAGTAATACAATGCACATTAAAAGCAACACCTTTTTTTACAAGTAGAAAGAGAGTAAAGCTACTCCATCCCCTCTTGTCAAACAGGCAGTCTTAATGAATTCGGAAATAGGTGACTCATTTCTTGCAGACAGTGCATAAAAATGCGAACATGCTTTCTCTTTATTTGTCTGCTCTCTCTCTCTCTCTCTCTGTGTGTGTGTGTAAATCCCTCCCTCCGTTTTTGTCTGTGTATCATTTTACTGTCTGTCTTAGATAGGGATAATGAAAATAATTGTGCTTCATTAATTCTCAGTCTGGATCATATGATAGCCATTTGGAACTGTGTTTTTGCGAATTAGACAGTCCAAATTAAAAAATGACCTTGGGATACTGGCTGTGCTGTGCTCTCGTGTCTTAATGAAGCACTTGTCTAGAAACAGTCCACTTTGTAATGTAAATCACTGCCGTGTTTTGCTTTGTAACTCTCCATACTAGCTACATTCATTTACACCTTTCAGTGTTTTAGAGGCGAGGAGAGTGTGTTGGAAAGAGAAAAAAAAACATTTAAAGTCAAATTTATTTTTACAGCACAAATCCGTGTGCGTTAATCGGATTTTAATGAATAGAGCTGTCTTAACAGTTCCACTTAACCTCAAGACCAGTGAAGTAACTGCCGGAGGACTGTGTCCTTCATACAGACAGGTGCTCCTTGACTATCATGCATGGTAATGACTTATATTTCAGAGAAGACCGGGTATTCTCTGAGTATCATTAAGCCGCCTATGAACATGTACTCATTAGTGGATTTTAAAAAACAGAAGGAAAAAATAGATTGATAGATAGATAGACATAATTATTGGAATAAAAAATTATATTTAATCAGGTATCAGGCAATCATACAGATATGAAAGGATGCAACGTACAGTTGATGTGATGAAAAAAGAAAAGAAGATTGGGACACAAGGACATACGCATAGAATGAAAGAAGGAATTAGACATGGAAGACAGGCGACGCAGGAGGGGGGTTGTTGGGAAGGAACGAAGAATTGAAATGCTGCCCGGGTAGAGAGGCTGATTGTTCTGTTAATTGAAGGAAGGTGAAGCAGACAGTACTCCATCTCCCAGCCCTTTTTCCAATCTCAGTCTCTGATTGTTGTTAAATAGGAGCTGGTTAATGAGTGATTTTGATGAATTGTTATCTTTTCCTCTTCTGGAAGAGGGAGAGAGAAATAAAAGGGATATGAGACGGAGGGGAAAAGAGGCATCAAGATGCAACAGAAGCAGGGAAGCTGTTCAGAAAGACATAGAACTTCTTTGTACTTTGTGCTCTGAGCTTTTCACTGAAATGTGATACACTTTTATGAGGAGAAAGAATTACTTAATTAGTCTCCTAATAAGCTTTTCAGTTGGCCAAGGTAGACTTCTTGGCCCCATCACACTAATTGGCTACAGAAGAACTTTCCCAGAGTTTGACAAACATCATCTGTGATCAAAGTGCAAATTCATGGAATGGCAAATAAAGTAATAAGAACATTAAAACATGATTTCTTTTGTGGAAGGAATCATTTCATTAACAAAACCTTTACATGCCTGAGTGATTAATAAGTAATTAAACAAATTTGGACAGCTTTTCTGAAATGTGTTAGTTGCTGATCTATTCAGGAATGATCAAACATTTATTAAGTTGCATATCAGTGGCTGCTGAAAAGGATTTTAATTAACATATGGTACACTGTGTGTTTTATTTTCCAGGTGGCAACATCAGAAGTACTGCCAGCAAGCATGTTCATACCAGTCCCTGGGCTGGAGAAAGAGTCTCCAAACACACCCCAATCCTTGTCCAACTCTACCTCTGAAGACACAAAGAAACAAGCAGGTATGAATGTTTGTTACATTTTTGAATACTATCTGTAAAAAATAAGTAAATAGATTTGATTAATTTCTATGTATTTGCACAGAAAAAGCCCTACTTTTATATCTCTAACATGTATTAATGTATCTGATTGTAGATACTACAGACATTGAAGCTGATAAAGGAATTCCTCTGGTCTCGGATGTAATCGAATCTCGCAAGTCACCTCTTGAAGAGCAACACCATGCAAGAGACGACACTACTAGTTTCATTTGCTGGAAAAAGGGCTGTAATCAAGTATTCAAATCCTCTAATGCTCTCCAGATACACTTCAATGAGGTTCATAACAAAAGGCCACAACTCCCCGTCTCTGATCGTCACGTTTACAAATACCGTTGCAACCAGTGCAGCTTGGCATTTAAGACAATTGAGAAATTGCAGTTGCATTCCCAGTACCATGTCATCAGAGCGGCTACCATGTGTTGTCTCTGTCAGCGGAGTTTCAGGACGCTACAGGCTTTGAAAAAACACTTGGAGTCCAGTCACCTTGAACTAAGTGAAGCTGATATTCAGCAGCTCTATGGTGGCTTACTGATGAATGGGGACCTCATGGTTATTGGTGACCCTTCACTTGGAGAGGACCAGGGAGGTCTCATTGAGGATGAGAAAGAAGTAGATGACAGTGATACTGAGGAAAAGCAGAGTCCAACTGGCAGTGACTCTGGATCATTCCAAGAGGATTCTGGATCTGAGCCCAAGCGAGCACTGCCATTTAGGAAAGGTCCTAATTTCACCATGGAGAAGTTTTTAGACCCTTCTCGTCCTTTCAAGTGCACAGTCTGCAAAGAGTCTTTTACCCAGAAGAATATTCTTCTGGTACATTATAACTCTGTTTCACACCTGCATAAAGTCAAACGGGCTCTGCAGGAATCCACTACAGGTCAGCCAGAGCCAACCAGTAGTCCTGATAATAAACCCTTCAAATGCAGCACTTGCAATGTTGCATACAGTCAGAGCTCTACACTGGAGATACATATGCGGTCTGTCCTACACCAAACCAAAGCCAGGGCAGCCAAACTTGAGGCAGCATGTGGAGGCTCCAGTTCTGTCAGTAGTGGAGGCACCTCTAATAGCACTTCTATTCCCAGCCCTATCCCATCAACTAACTCAACAACCAGCTCAAGCAACAACAGCTGCTCTCCAGCAGGGGTTCAGACAGCACAGAGCATCCTGGGAGGAAACCAAATAAGTCAGTCTCAGAACCTTGAGACCATGTCTAATTCAACTTCTCATCCTCCTCCATCAGAAAATCATGATGTGAAAAAAAAGAAATTTGCAGACATGCTGTCCTCAAGAGGTCACCAGCAGCTCCAACAGCAGCAACAGTTGGCACAGGCTCAAGCGCAAGCTCAGGCCCAACTCCAGCAAGAGCTCCAACAACAGGCTGCCCTCATTCAGTCCCAGCTGTTCAACCCACTACTCCAGCACTTCCCAATGACTGCTGATGCACTTCTGCCACTTCAGCAGCAGCAGCTCCTGTTTCCTTTCTATATTCCTGGGGCAGAATTCCAGGTGAATCCAGAAATTAACCTCAACAGTTCTTCACTTAACCTAAGTAGCTCTGCTGCTGCTTTGTTGGAGGAGCATAAAAACCAGGCCCAACAGGCCCAGCAGACCTGCCTACAACAGCAACTGATGCATCATCACCTTCAGCAACAGCATCAAGCCCATTCCCACTCCCAGGCATCAAGCCAAATGGCTTTACTTCAGCAGAGTGCATCTCTGTCACATCCTGTAGAAAAAAAAACAAAGTCACTTGTTACTCATAGTGAGAAGGACAGGGATCTGCCAAAGGATAAAGAAATTAATGATAAAGCAGATGATCATGCCCCAAAGGATATACCAGACAATTTAAAGTCCAAAGAAAAGAAAGACTTACCACAGACCATAGCTAATTTGAATCAGGACAATGGATTTCTTCCACCAAGGATTGCATCAGATGCTCGAGGTAATGCTACCAAAGTGCTACTGGAGAATTTTGGATTTGAATTGGTAATTCAATACAATGAGAACAAACAGAAAGCTCAGAGAAAGCCCACAGGATCTGTGCCTGCATCAGCTACACCAGGTGGTATCACTAGAGTTGTGGACCCTATTGAGGGACTGGAGAAATTGGAATGTGAGGTTTGTGGAAAACTCTTTTCCAACATATTAATACTAAAAAGTCATCAGGAGCATATCCATCAGGCCTTCTTCCCATTTAGATCACTGGAGAGGTTTGCTAAGGAGTACAGAGAACAATATGACAAATTATACCCACTAAGACCGCAAACACCTGAGGCTGCTCCTCCCCCACCACCTCCTCCTCCTCCTCCTCCCCCGCCACCACCACCTCCTCCGCAGAGGGAACCAACACCAAATATTCCTGTCTCTACCCCTGCAATCACTCCACCAACTGCTTCAACTCCACAACCCCCAGGTCCATTACCTCAGATTCCTATGCCAATGGATCTTCCTCTCTTCTCTCCACTCATGATGCAGCCAATGTCCCTCCAGTCATTACCCTCACAAATTCCTGCCCAGTTACAAGCTGTTGAGCCTGGACTAGCCACTGATCTTGCGCAACTGTACCAGCAGCAGCTCACACCTGCTATGTTGCAGCAGCAACAGAATAAGAGGCCACGCACCCGTATCACAGATGACCAGCTAAGGGTTCTAAGGCAGTACTTTGACATAAACAATTCACCAAATGAAGAACAAATAAAAGAAATGGCAGACAAGTCAGGACTTCCTCAAAAAGTTATTAAGCACTGGTTTCGGAATACTCTCTTCAAAGAGAGACAGCGAAACAAGGACTCACCCTATAATTTTAACAATCCCCCAATCACTACTCTAGATGATGTCAAAATTGACTCTAGACCCCCTTCACCCGAACCCCAAAGATCAGAGAGCTATGGCAGTAAAAGATCCTCAAGGACACGGTTCACAGACTACCAGCTTCGAGTTCTGCAGGATTTCTTTGATGCTAATGCATACCCTAAAGATGATGAATTTGAACAGCTGTCCAATCTTTTGAGCCTGCCAACTAGGGTCATTGTTGTTTGGTTTCAGAATGCCAGACAAAAAGCTCGTAAAAATTATGAAAACCAGGGAGATGGAGCAAAAGATGGTGAGCGGCGTGAGCTCTCCAATGACCGATATATTCGCACTACTAACTTGAACTATCAGTGCAAGAAGTGCAGTCTGGTATTCCAGCGAATATTTGATCTTATTAAACATCAAAAGAAGCTTTGCTACAAGGATGAGGATGAGGAAGGGCAATATGATAGTCAGAATGAAGACTCTGTTGATCTGTCACATGAATACTTTTCATCTTCTGGGTCATCAGGTCACACACCAATGTCATCATCATCAAGCCTCTGCCCTCTTCCGACTTCATCCACATCATTCTCTCATATGACATCTGAGAAGGTAGAAGCTACATCCACAAACACATTAAACACTTTTGATGATAAAGCCAAAAACTCTGCAGAACCACTTCTGGGTCCAAGAGAGCAGTCATCTTTAAAACAGGAAAGCAGTCAACCAGCTGAGATTCCTCAACAAAAAGCACCACGAGAGGAAAAGGGTCAACTCACCCCAAAGAACGCAAAACTTTCCTCACCATCTCACTCTCAACAGCAGCAGCATATTGTTGCTTCAGCGTCTGCCTCCCATACCAGCCAAACTCCCTCCCAAAATTCTCTCATGGCTCTTAATCCCCATTTAGCCTCACAGCAGCAGCTGGCCCAACAAATGATTCCCTACCAGTGTGAGCAGTGTAAACTTGCTTTTCCCTCATTTGAGCACTGGCAAGAACACCAGCAGCTTCATTTCTTGAGCGTTCAAAACCAATTTATTCATCCCCAGTTCTTGGACCGCCCAATGGACATGCCATTTATGTTATTTGACCCCAGCAATCCTTTGCTGACTAGCCAGCTTCTAGCAGGAGCTTTGCCACAAATACCAAGTACCTCTGCCACTTCTCCTTCAACACCAACATCCACCATGAACTCTTTAAAGAGGAAGCTAGAGGAAAAAGCAGGCACTAGTCCAGGGGAAAACGATAGTACCAACAGTGGGGAAGAACCACAAAGAGACAAGCGTCTTCGAACAACTATTACACCAGAACAGCTTGAGATCCTGTACCAGAAATATTTGCTCGACTCTAACCCCACACGAAAGATGCTTGACCATATTGCTCATGAGGTGGGGCTCAAGAAACGGGTGGTGCAAGTATGGTTCCAAAACACTAGGGCCAGAGAAAGAAAAGGACAGTTTCGGGCTGTTGGGCCAGCTCAAGCCCATCGCCGTTGCCCCTTTTGTCGTGCTCTTTTTAAAGCTAAAACTGCCCTGGAAGCCCACATCCGTTCACGCCACTGGCATGAGGCAAAGCGTGCTGGTTACAACATAACGCTTACTGGTTTGCTATCTGAACAAGATGCTATGCACTTGAAAATGGATCCTCAGGATATTGCAAACTTTCATACTGGTTCTTCTAATAATGATGGCCAGTGCTCATCTCTGTCACCTGTAAGTAAAACCATGGACTTGTCTCCCAGAGCACTTTTAAGCCCAACCTTAATTAAGGTAGAGGGAATGGAGGAGTTTGAAAGCCCAAACATGTCATCAGTAAACATTAGCTTTGATCAGAACAAGCTTGATAATGATGATTGCTCTTCTGTGAACACTGCAATTACTGACACTACTACTGGTGATGAGGCAAATGCAGACAATGACAATGCAGATATGAAGCACAGCCACAACAGTGGGGATTTCTTGTCCAAGGGTGGAGGATCAGTCCCATCTCTTGAGAATGATGACCAAATGTCTTCGGGACTAGTGAGCCCTGCAACAAGTTATTATGCAAAGGATTTTGAAAATGAAAACATGGTGGATTACAGTGAAACATCTAGTCTGGCTGACCCCTGCTCACCAAGCCCTGGGGCATCCGGAAGTAGAAGTATTGACAGTGGAGACAGGCCAGGCCAAAAGCGCTTCCGAACTCAGATGACTAACCTCCAGCTGAAAGTCCTTAAGTCCTGCTTCAGTGATTATAGAACTCCTACAATGTTGGAGTGTGAGGTACTCGGCAATGACATTGGACTCCCAAAAAGAGTTGTACAGGTCTGGTTCCAGAATGCTCGCGCAAAAGAAAAGAAAGCAAAACTCAGTATGGCTAAGCATTTTGGAATCAACCAGACTTCTTATGAGGGACCTAAGACAGAGTGCTCCTTGTGTGGTGTAAAATACAGTGCACGTCTCTCAGTGCGAGACCACATCTTCTCCCAGCAACACATCTCCAAGGTGAAGGAAACTATTGGAAGCCAACTTGATAAAGAGAAAGAGTACTTTGACCCAGCCACTGTTCGTCAGCTAATGGCCCAACAAGAGATGGATCGCATCAAGAAAGCCAATGAGGTTCTTAGTCTGGCACAACAACAAGCCATGCAGCAACAAGGGATGTTTGACAGTCCAGCATTACAAGCCCTTAATCTGCAGTCGGCCTATTCAAATCTGCAAGGAATACCCCCAGTTCTCTTGCCAGGGGTTGGAAGCCCCTCGCTTCCAGGTTTTAACTCAACCAACTCAGGTATGTCATTATTAAGTTCAGAATTTCAGACAATATGCATTAACTTTTTGGTAACTAGTTATGCAAAGTGTCCTTTTTAAATATTTTGTGAAATTGACTGTGTTGCTATTTTTTGTTAATACATAGATCACATTAATTCACTTTCCCTATATGTTGTTTTCTTTTAGCTTTAACCCCTCCAAAACCTCAGAACATTCTAAACATGTCTGGTGCCAGTGTACCTTCACCTAGTCTCCCCACATCTGGTTTACCCAACAAGCTCCCTTCTTCTTCTTCATTGGCCTCACCCAGCCCAGCTCAGGCCAGCACTTCTGTTGCCCACTCAACAACAACTACCACACCTTCATCAAATTCCTTAACCACCAAACTAGGACACCGGGCTGATCCTCTCAAAATGTGTGAAACTGAGAAAGCCAGGGAAAAAGAAAAACCCAAGGAAAAAGTCGAGAAGCCCTCCACACCATCCTCAACTGCGGGTACTCCTGCTCCCTCCACTTCTGCTGCCAGTGCCAAGAAAGAAAAAACAGACACAGCTGTTCCAGCCACCTCAATGCCAACTCCTGGCATGGAATATGTAGTTGATCCTGCTCAGCTTCAAGCGCTTCAGGCTGCTTTAGCATCAGATCCAACAGCACTGCTTACCAGCCAGTTCCTGCCCTATTTTATGCCTGGGTTCTCTCCATATTATGCCCCTCAGATTCCAGGAGCTCTTCAAGGTGGATACCTTCAGCCTATGTATGGTATGGAAAGTCTTTTTCCCTACAACCCAGCTTTATCACAAGCTCTAATGGGGTTATCACCAGGATCCCTGCTCCAGCATTACCAGCAATATCAACAAAGCCTGCAGGAGGCACTTCAGCAGCAGCAGCGACAGCTTCAGCAAATCCAGCAACCAAAAGCAAGCCAAAACCCAGCTTCTTCTCAGCCTTCGGTGGACCGCAAAGATTCTGCCAAAGATCCAGTAAAAACAGAGGAGAAGAAAGGCACTCTCCCAGTTGATACCTCTTCACATAATAACTTACCCCGTGAGCAGCATGAAGTGGATGGTAAAGGTGCAGACCCCCTTCTTGACCAATACATTGTCCCCAAAGTTCAGTATCGGCTGGCATGCCGCAAGTGTCAAACTGTTTTCAGCAAGGAGGAAGCAGCTATTAGCCACCTGAAGTCAATCTGCTTTTTTGGTCAGTCTGTGGCAAACCTGCAAGAGATGTTGCTTCGAGTCCCCAGCAATGGCAGCACAGCTGAAGGTAGCCTATATGAATGCCTGGCTTGTAATGTCACTCTGGATGGGGACAAGGCACTTAGTCAACACCTGGATTCATCCTTGCACAAACATAGAACAATCACGCGATCAGCCGGAAATGCCAAAGAGCACCCTACTAGTTTATTACCTCACTCTTCAGCCTGCTTCCCCAATCCTAACACCACATCTACCTCGCAGTCTGTCACCCACCCACACATCACCACAACATCTCCCCTGCCAACGACGTCAAACACCACGCCATCCTCATCAGTGACTGCATCGTCATGCTCCTCTGCCACAGCTGCCACCCTTAACACCACAGCTGCCAGCAAACCCTGGCCCCAGGCCCCTTTCTCTAAAGCTTTAGCTGGAAAGCCCAATGCCACCCCTTCGACATCATCCACTTTTCCTTCAGTATCCTCACCTTCAACGGTTACCTCAAGTTCATTGAGCACCTCAGGGGTTCAGACCTCGATACCAACAGACATCTTTACTGACGAATCTGACTCTGACAGCAGTCAGAAATCAGCAGACAGATTGGGCAGGTTGGCAGAGGAGCCACAGCAGCCCAGCTGTCTCAAAGACAGTGATAGTTGTAGTAGTAATATGGCTAGTCTAGGAACAGACTCCATCAGACTGTAAAAGAGCTTTCAACGATGGACAATATTTTAAAAAACAAAAAAACAAAAAAAATAAACAAAACACAAAAGCTTAAAAAAAGCGGCGATGTTTAAAATATGTTTAAAAGTATACGAACCAATTTCAAAAGAAAAAAAAAGATGTGTAAAGACTAACTGCAATTCCAAAGCTTGTAACCAAAAATTTAAATGTTAGTGGATTGTTTTCCCATATGAACATGCTGGTTTTAATTTGTTTCAACTTAAGTATATATCTATGTGTATACACGTATATTAAATTAATAAAGAAGAACACTGCAGTTAAGATGTGGATAATGCTAAGGGAATGGTGTATTGAAATGGACTGCCTCAAAACCATGAAAAAAGCAGATGGGCCCCAGATTATTTCTATACAAAGAACAAGATAATGATGCACACCTTGTTTGCATAGGTACGTCCACCTAATAGCACAGTCACACAAAGCCAGTATGTACTGTATGGGAGAATAGTCTTACCGTTTTCTTGCTATCTAAGCATTCAAATACCAATGGCTTGCTAATGAAAAAAGAATGATGTAATGTCTATTTTATTCTCAGGTCAACAGCTCACAACCTTTTTTTGTTACGTTATTTTATTCATTTCGTTCCTGACAAATGAGAAGTCATTTCTGTTTTTGTATTACTTTTAATATGAATTTTTTTGGAAGTGATATGAACTAAGACAGAGCTTTCTGGGAATCCAAAATGGGTAGCTAAACTTCTAAAATTCTGTTCAATGGGATATCAAACTCTCCCACCATACCCAAACAAAAAACACAGTGAGGGATTAATTTTTTTTTTTTTAAGAAAAAGAAAAAAAAGCTGTATTTATGATTGATATAAACATTTTTCGTGTTAAGTAGATTGTTGCATTGGAAATAAATTTAAACAGTATGGTAGATTGAATAATCTTTGTGTACATTTAGCTTTTGTATTGTCCAATCTTAAAGCGCTTCATTTGATGTTGTCTTGGTCATTCCAATAGACTAGAATAAGGAGCAGGAACTGATCTTGTACTTTATTTCAGTAGAGTCAAATCCACATCTTGGATTTTGTTCACCCAAACTGCCACCAACAGACTCGGCAGAATCCCTTTGGTTTGGTTTCATGAGGGGTTTCTTTCCTTTGACAATTGGTGCAGCACCTGTCCAAAAAAAAGGAAAAGAGATCTGTTTGAAAATTATTATTCACTTATATTTGTGTTACCTATTGTGCACTTACAAACGTCTTGACTTACTTTATCTCTGTCTTTTTTTGTGTGTGGGTATGTGTGCGTGTTACTCTCTCCTTCCTTTTTTTGCTTCCACTGCATTTTGGAGGTTCGGAGATATATCTTTCTCCTATGGCACTACAAAGCAGATGTGTATTTAATGCAGTGTGGCTGCAGTCTGTTATAGGCTTTAATTGCTTTTGTTTGTTTGTTTTTATAATTTCTTTTTTTTTCCATTCTTGTTGTTGTCATACAAGAAAAAGAATAATAATAATAATAATTCTCACGCTTTAAAACAAAAAGGAAATCCAAAGAGTAAACACTTTCACCATTGGTGCATAAAGATGAGAAAAGAGGCTTCTTTATACTTGAGAATTTGTTGCAGTTTTTAAGAGAGAAAACAAAGTTTTAAAATAAAAGGAGTACGCATCAGAGTTGCCGTCTTTGCTTCTTTGCAAGCAGACAGGTGGCTTTTTTACGTAGAAAAAATACCAAGAATACCAAAAACCAAAAAAGGACCTTTGTCCTTGCATTATGGAGTAGCACCATTACAGAGCCATTGCAGTTTGTAAGATAGAAGTGGAGAATCTCTTTGTTTAACTCTTCTTGTCACACAAGATCCTTTTTTTTTTTTTAATAAAATGTATAAGGTCTGGTCTCTGAGGACATACGTTTTGCTGCTAATGTAGATTTTTTTGAGAAAAAAGAAGAATACCTAGATGCATGCTCATTTTACTTCTTGGCTAAGCTTTAAAACAAACAAACAAAAAACCACAAAAAACAAAAACAAACAAGTAAACCATTTTCCTGCCTCTGCGACATTTTTTCTTCTTGTTGCAAAAACGGAACTTTGAAGACTGTGAATATATGTTCCAAAGGACATTTTTGGCTTTATTGTTTTCTTTCGTTCTTCCTTTCTTTTGTTCTTTCTTCCTTTCTTTTTACAGACCAACATCAGAACGCCAGTGATTTGGTTACGTTTGTAAAGAACAGTGCATTCCAAATATCGCGTTTAATTTCTTAAGAAATTACAGCATCTTTATATTGAAGTCTATTTTCTCCCACATTAAAAATAGTTCCACCATCATGAGTTGAACAAACATCGCCGTTTTTTATAAGGGAGTTCTTGTCCTTGCGGCTGGTTTAGGCTGTTTTGCGCACTTGAAATAGTTCATCGTGTAACAGTGGCTAACCAAAAATGTACATATTGTAATACATTCAGTCCTAACATGTCTCACTGGTCTAGTGTCATCACGCCTCTCCATCTTTAAGAGACTGGGAGAAAAAAATTAAATGTGGAATGGTCACCTCCCCTCATGGAAAATCAAGTAGGGACCTGCCCCATGTTTCTGCAGGGTGGAAAGTTAATTATTTGGTGTGTGTTATTACAGATTTTCGAAGGGATGTCATTCCAAAGCATAAGACTGGGGGGAAAGCAGCAGTGTTTTTATTTATTAATATTTTGGATACCTTCTTGTCCAAAGAGGTCAATGGGAATGGTTCTGTTTAATCCAAATTTCCCAATTTTGAAAAAATACCAAAAAAAAAAAAGAAAGAAAAATTTGGCCACATCTGTATAGCAATTTGGCCTATGTGTCACATTTCTGTAACATAGGAAATGTGTTAAAGAGTGTTACTTCTTGCAGAGCAATGTTTAAAAAAAATCTGCATGCTATTGAAATCTGGTCAATATTTTATATTATTTTATTTTATTTTTTTGGTATGCAAAGCTTGCCACTTCTTTCAATCCTGTTACCTAAAATATTTTTCCCATAATTATTTGTAAGAATTTTGATGTATAGTTTATTTTTAATGCTTTTGTTGCTTTGACTTTCATTTCAAATCATGTTATTATTTTCATATAACTATTTGTATTTTATTTTCTGTATATTAATTTGTGTTGTTGATGTTTTTTGTTGTTGTTTGCATAAATTAATGTTGTTGTTGTTGTTGTTGTTGTTTTGAAACATCAGCTTTAAATTTCAATCACATTTTTTTCTTATTCTAAGATCTGGCCACTTTAATGGTGTACCAATGTTTCTCAATTTGTCTTTTTGACAATGTATGATCTCTTGCTTCCAAAGTGTTCTCTTTATTTAACGGGCTTTTTTTGTTTGTGATGGACAAATTTCAAGTCCTCACAATTAACTCTGCCAGCATGGGTTGTGTCTTTTCTTTCTATCTTTTTAAGAGCCAACATTATTTTATGTAATTTAATTATTTTTTTGTCTCCCCTTTCATTTCACACCAAAACATTAAAAAACTGCACAGCTGTTTCTTCAGTACATGCTTTTTTAAAATAACTCCTAATAATTCGGTTAAGAGAAATTGATACTGAAGCACTGGGCAGGGTTTTTTTTTTGGTGGTTTTATTTAAAAAAATCTTTTTTTCACTTCATTAAATATATGTATGTGGCCAAAGCATAATTCAGATGAAAACATGGTGCCCCTGATGAGTGTATATTTATTGTGGCACCACGCAACACATGACTGAGATACATCAACTCTTATTGGGATACTTGATTTTTTATTTTTTATTTTTTTTCTGGACATTTTGCAAAGAGAGACAGAAGGCAGGTTTTGCTGTAGAGGTCATCCTTTTTGCCCACTGTGAAGAAACATGTATACAGATATAGATATATTTAAAGGAGACATCAACTTTTTTTTATGACAAAGAAGGAAAACAAAGAGAACAGAACTCTGGGAAGCTTTGGATAATGTTGGTAAAATGTTTAAGAAGGCTGTCGAAACTGGGGATGGGAGCCAAAGGCAGGAAAAATAATCGGAGGCACCTCTTGATATCAAGTCATTATTTAATTACTGACAATATGCCTAAGGAAACAGACTCAGCAACCAGTGGACATACATTACGTGAAAACAGAGAGGAATAAACCTGGTGATTTCTGGATGTGGCTGGATCAGCGGCTTCTTCGGAATCGTGGATAAAATCCACAGGATGGACAGTACTATGCGTCTCTATTTTTGCCCAGTCCATGGTGTTGCTACCTGTTTCATTTCTTCGTCTAGCCGACGGACAGCACTGACCTGGAGTCAGCCTTGAAAAACAAATCTCATTCAACCATCGAAAAAGAAACAGACTCGCCATTCGAGGAGTGTGAGGGGGTTTTCTTGGCTGTCATTCCTGAGGAAGCAGTTAAACACGAAAAAGCAAACGAAACCAAAATTAACAAGCAACCAAACAAAAAACCACCATGAGCTCCAATTTCAAAGACAAACTACTACATGGAGCTCTCGGTTCCTTTCGTGACTCCTGGTGCCACAATTTTTTTTAATGTTTTTTTTTGTTTGTTTGTTTGTTTGTTTATTTTCTTGAATTATTCCTCCTTTGAGCCTCACAAGAACGGCTCAGTGGCTCCAGGTAGCCCACCCGAGGGTAGAAAAAACAGCCTTGCAATGTACAAAAAAAGAGCAAGTTAAACCAAAAATGTTGTTCTTGATGTCTTTTCTATACTGTAGTCTTGTTAGCTTTTTTGTTACTGTAATTATATGATGAAGATTTCCAAACTGTACCAAATTACATGGAGACTAACATACATAAACCACATGGAACTTCAGACTTTTAAAGAAAACTTTTGTCACAAAAACCTTGTTGTCCTAGTTAAGTTGATTGTAGATGGTAATTGAATATACTCCTTTGAAAATATTTCATCAAGTATGTTTCTTGCTCATTGTGATACATTAAAAAGTATGAGCATAAATGCAGTATGGCTCCTGAATTTATTTCCTGAAGAAATAATTATTTTCTGAAATAAAGTTCAGTCATTTTTACAGTATATGCAACATATAGTTCAGTTTCATAAATACATGGAAATTAATTTATGAATAAGTAATTACACTACTATAGATATCACTATGAATAATTGTTTTAGTTATTATGGGTGAGACTCGAAAAATTAGAATATCATGCAAAAGTTAATTTATTTCAGTAATTCAACGTAAAAGGTGAAGACTCATTACTCATTGCATGAAAAGTGAAATATTTCAAGCCTTTATTTGTTATAATTTTGATGATTATGTCTTACAGCTTATGAAACCCCAAATCCAAAATCTCAGAAAATTAGAATATCACATGAAATCAATAAAAAGGATTTTAATTACAGAAATGTCAGCCCTCTGAAAAGTATAATCATGCATATGTACTCAGTACGTGGTTTAGGATGAATTACCCGTTTTGCATGAATTACTGCCCCAATGCGGCGTGGCATGGATGCTATCAGCCTGTGGCACTGCTGAGGTGTTATGGAAGACCAGGATGCTTCAGTAGCGGCCTTCAGCTCTTTTACATTGTCTGGTCTCATGTCTCGCATCTTTCTCTTAGCTATGCAGCATAGTTTCTCTATGGGGTTCAGTTCAGGCGAGTTTGCTGGCCAATCCAGCACAGTAATCCCACGGTCATTGAACCAGGTTTTGGTACTTTTGGTAGTGTGGGCAGGTGCCAAGTCCTGCTGGAAAATAAAGTCAGCATCTCCATAAAGCCTGTCTGCTGAAGGAAGCATGAAGTGCTCTAAAATGTCCTGGTAGACAGCTGCGTTGACTCAATAAAGAGGACTTAATAAAGCACAGTGGAACAACACCAGCAGATGACATGGCTCCCCAGATAAACACAGACTGTGGAAACTTCACACTGAACTTCAAGTATTTTGGATTGTGTGCCTCTACATTCTTCCTCCAGACTCTGGGACCTTGGTTTCCAAATGAGATGCAAAATTTGCTCTCATCAGAAAAGAGGAATTTGGACCACTGAGCAACAGACCAGTTCTTTTTTCTTTAGCCCGGGTAAGACGCTTCTGACATTGTTTGATGTTCAGGAGCGGCCTGACAAGAGAAATACGACATTTGAAGCCCATGTCCAGGATCCGTCTGTGTGTGGTGGCACTTGATGCACTAACTCCAGCCTCGGTCCACTCCTTGTGAAGCTCCCCCACACTTTTGAATGGACTTTTCCTGACAGTCCTCTCCAGACTGCAATCATCCCTGCTGTTTGTGCACCTTTTTCTTCTACACTTTTCCCTTCCACTTAACTTTCTATTAATGTGCTTTAATACAGCGCTTTGAGAACATCCAGCTTTTTTGCAATTACCTTTTGAGGCTTTCCCTCCTTGTGGAGGGTGTCAGTGATGCTTTTCTGCACAACTGTCAGGTCAGCAGTCTTCCCCATGATTGTGAATTCTACTGAACCAGACTGAGAGACCATTTAAAGGCTCCAGAACCCTTTGCAGGTGTTTTGGATTAATAAGCTGATTACAATGTGACACTTAGATCCTACAATATCGAACCTTTTCACAATATTCAAATTTTCTGAGATTTTGGATTTGGTTTCATAAGCTGTAAGCCATAATCATCAAAATTAAAATAAACAAAGGCTTGAAATATTTCTATATTTCAACCCTTTGTCTGTATAATATATAATATTCTATATAATACATTAGTTTCACCTTTTAAGTTGAATTACTGAAATGAATTAACTTTTGCACGATATTCAAATTTTTCGAGTTTTACCTATACTACAAACAAAGTTAAAAAAACAACAAAACAAACTAAAACACGATTTTTATAGGTTATTTTTACATTTATATTTGCGAACTGCAAAAATCTGATTGGTCCACTATCCTGGAATTAAAAATCATTATTCTGAATGGATAATACTCGAATCAAAATGATAGACACAGTTTGTCATAGTCACTTGGAGCAGGTGGTTCATTTTAGTTTGTTTTTCTTGTGTTTCTGCATATTAACAAGTTAGGTTGAAAGGGATCATTTCCCCGTAGCCACATATGATGGATTCTTTGTTGAGAGCTGTTCCTTGCAGCAGACCGAGGAAGTCATTAGGCATAAATAAAAAAAAGACTAATTGTTAAAAATAAAAAATATTTTCTTACCAATAAATAGTTTGATTCCAAATGTTGCTTTTTATGCAATAAGTCTAGATTTAACAGAACAACTGGCCAGCTACAGTTAGCATCCTGACCTGATGCTAATCTTAAGCAGCTGGGTTAAAAGGGATCCTCAGCAATTTGGTACACTTATAGTTTGCGTATACCATTTAAAGATGGCTAGGGGATGACACCAAAGGCAAGGTTTATATGGCTGAATAAAATGAATGCTGCAGCCCCATTCCTCAGCCTATAAGTGACATTAAATAGGCTAAAAAAAAACTAATTATTATTGAAAATAAAAAATGTTCTTATCATCGAATATTTTTGTTCCGAGTTTTGTCAGTTTTTGTGGAATGACTCTATATGTAATAGAACAGTTGGCTGGCTAGGCTTAGCATTTAACCTAGCATGCAGTCGGCTAAAATTTTAATTTCAGTGTTCATTTTACATACATACTATCACATAATTGTTAACTATCCTGATTGATGAAAACCAGTCAGATTGCGTCATCACCTAGTAGTACATAGTAGATGTTATTATACAGTAAGTAGAAAAAATTATATGATAAATATATCAGCGTACATAATCTGAACGTACAGAAGATATTTTGTCTTTATTAAAGTACATGTTGTGCCATCATTTTCAGAAGTTTTAGTTTATATAAATGCCCCGTCTGTGAAAACTTCCACCCAAAGGATAAATGTCCCCAATTTTGGTATAATTTTGAAAACTACACTTTTGATAGATCCCCATAGTAGGTCTCCTAGTAAAATCCTCTTCAGCTTTGCCTAGCTTCGACTCTTTCATCTTGTGAAAGATGTTCAAATTCTGGTTTGTGCTCCCATAACCTCACTCACTTATTGCTGTAATTGTCTCTCTTGGCATCACAGGTAAAACTTTAAACAGATGCCAACGGAATACAGCTGCTAGAGTCTTTATATC
>JAQMYF010000017.1:12059993-12078315 GCA_030014195.1 Neosilurus mollespiculum | reverse complement strand
ATATATGTGTGTGTGTGTGTGTGTGTGTGTGTGTGTGTGTGTGTGTGTGTGAGACATTCCCCTCCCTGTGCATGCATACAGAAACATACTCTTATTACACACTCAGCACTTAAAATATTTCGTTGGAGATTAATCAGCCTGTTCCATTTCCACACAGGGATCAGGGTGTGTGTGTGTGTGTGTGTGTGTGTGTGTGTGTGTGTACATGCATACTGGAGGTGGTGGTGGGGAGTCTCTCTCTCTCTCTCTCTCTCTCTCTCTCTCACCTTTTCCAACCTTTCAGAAATTGAAGTTGAATCTGTAGATTGGAAGATGGAGTCTGTGCATCTTAGAATAATTGCATTTTTTTCTTCTTCAGAGACTCCTCCTTTTGAGTGCTCTGTATCATTTTTCTTTCAGCAGCCTGGCAGTCCATGCTGGAGGGTATTTCTTCTTTTTTGTGTCTGAAGCCTGTTCATCCTACACCAAATTACATCCATATTCAATAACATGCATAAATATGACATCATTCTATTATCCTGCTTACATCTGGGTTGTCTTATACATTTACATTTTACACATTAGTGGTACTGGGGATTGAACCACTGACCTCCTGCTCCTGCTCAGATCCCTAACCACTGAGCCACCACTGTCATATAAACTTGCCTAAAAGGGAAATATCATGTTAAGGCAGGCATGTCAGAGCATATCATTCATAAACAGTGGTTTATGGGTGAAGGGGTGGGGGGTGTTCCCATATACAAAGCTATAATTTACATGTATATTTATTATAGGTCTCATAATAATACAATATTTTTAAGACAAGACCAGTAAACACTGCTTAACAAAAAAAATATATAATAATAATAATAATAACTTAAGATGGGGGTGAGGTGGATATAGGATTACTCAGTGATATCCACCTAGCCTGAGCTAAATTTTTATGGTTTATATTTAAAGCGTGGCAGTGGTCACGCACCCTCCATTACTGCACCTTGAAACTCATTCACACTTTAAAAACACTGCTTTTTTTATCTTGGAGTCTTAATGCATAACTTTCTTGATTTTTTTTGAGGGGTGGCATTTTGTTGAATTTCTAGGATTTCAGAATCAGTCTCTGTGGCACACCATAACATTTTGTCTGCTGATTTGATTCAAGCATTATACTGACTGTGAGATATATACTAGTATATACTATATGGGAACAGCACCATCTGTATGGTCCACACTCTGGGTTAATAGACGTTATTTTTCATTCAAAACATTTTCTTCTTTCTGATTGGTGGAAAGCCATCAAATAATTCCTGGATAAGCTGAATAAGTTAAAAATATTTTTCAATGAATTATAAAACAATTATAGAATCCAGCTTTCGTATGATACGCAGAATTATTCAGAACGAGAGGGTTTTATCTGCCTAGGCTGAAGCCCAAACCGGATAACCCGGAAAGTGAGATCTGAATAATTCTCCATATCTTAGGTAATAACATACACTGCAGTAGAAATGATTAAAGAAGCCCAATGCATCATGGGTGCAGAATGGAAAGTGAGCGAGTATCAAATGTGCAATACTCTTCCTGCTCACAGTCCCCATCTAACTTGTTCTAGTATGCTTGAACTTCAGCCAAACAGGTTAACACAGGTTATGTATAGTACAATGTAAAGAATAAAACACATGTGGAAATAATCAATCACACATGGAGAAGTGTTTTATTTCATTTTACCGCAGCAGTTTGGCATTGAGAGTAAAAAAAAAAATCTATTTATAGTTAAACAAGTTAGTTCTGTATTCACTTACATTATTCACACTATATACTTTTGCTAGTTCAATAGCCTCACCACTTTCATTTTTACTGAAGTTAAAGAGGCCCGTTCTCTTGCCAAAAATATTAAATAAGCATAAAATACAGTGTTTTCAATTAGAAGTAAAATGAAATCAGCCATGATGTCTTTCTGAAACCAATTGCTTACTCCTGTATACAGTGTCAATGACCTCTGCAGATGGTGTGATGATCTGGAGAACGCAAACATACCATGCACGTCATTTGGATGTCAGAGCTCAGACCTATAATCAGAATAAGTTGGAGATTATGACAACAAGAACCACAACCAGTGAAAAATCAGTATGTTTTAAGTAACTTGAAAGATGTTGGATGTAATTTTTGGGTGTGTGTGTGTGAGAGAGAGAGAGAGAGAGAGAGAGAGAGACAGACAGACAGACAGACAGAGAGAGAGAGAGAGAATAAAATGCGCTACTCTAGTTTTATCTCTCTTGGAATGGTGCCTTCTTACATTTAACAGTCGATATCAGACTTTTCCATTCTCTCTAAATTAGCATATGTAAGTTTGTGTGACATCATGTTACTGTAATCAGACATGCATGGTTTGTATTGACAAACACATTAATTCATCATTTGCCAAACCACTTAATCCTACCAGGGTCACGAGGAGGCTGGAGCCTATTTCAGCCAAATCTGAACAGTTTGATAGTCCATTGCAGGGCCAACACACACACACAAACTTTCACACCAAGGGGAAATTTGGAACAGCCAATAAGCCTAATGTGCACATCTTTGGACTGTGTGAGGAAAACAGATTACCCAGAGGAAACCCAGGCAAGCAGGGGTTGAGCCCAGGACTCGAACCCAGGACTTTCTTGCTGTAAGGCGGATGTGCTAATTACTACACCACCATATTAACAAACACACAGTACCAAAACAAAAGGTTAAATAGGTGAATAAGAGATACTATGCATGTGAGCTGGGATGGTAAAACTGGGAAAACATTTGTATTCAGCCAAAATGAACTAATAATGGAAGATAAAACATAGCCTATTGGCTCATGAATGGGCAACTTTACCAAGATAAAGTGTCAGGGCGAACCCTCTTGTCCTCAAAGACTTTTCCTCTTTCCCTCTGAGTGTTACAAAGCACTGACACTGTAGACTCCTTCCACTGTGTAAAAATATACAGAAGACTTCACCGTATCAATGATTACATGCACCTGGGTTATGCGTAGTGTCTGTCGTACAAATCACTGTGAATAAGCTGCTACTATAGAGGTGTATGATAGATAAAACCTGTGATTTATATTGCTATAAATTACAGAGCTTCTGTTATTGAAAATTAAAGTGAATTCTACAGCACTGTGGTATAAATATACAGTTTGTTTATATACCGTTACTTAACAGCAAACCTTTCAAGTGGATGCATTCATTTATTCAGGTTGCTTTTGTAAGTGACTCCAAAAGGTATTTAACTGATTACAGCTAAAGTGGCACTGCTTTTGTTGTGAGATATGTTGGCGTGTAATTTGCAAGCTGGTGTCTAATTGTATAAACTTGACCTGTTTGCACTTCTTTCAGGTGAATAAAACGCCAGACGAACGAGTCAGAGTGAATCCGTAAGTCTGAGGTAGATGTAGAACGGTGGCTTCTTACACTGTCTGTGGAAGGAATTAGGGAGAAATGAAGGTGAATTATGGGTAGCCCTGCTGGTGCTGAAATGGCTGTAAAAACAGGAGTGTACAGGGAGCGATCACAGACAAGTCATCAAACTCATAACGCCGAGCAGAGGACAGCCATCCGCTCTGGAACCTTCCATGCAAATGCTCCCTGTAGAGTTTCCTCTTATTCTGTCATCACAACTCCCTCGCTGCTGCTTTCTTTCTCTTCGCACACACACACACACACACTCACACACACACATACGGTCTTCCGTATGATGGCCTCTCTCTCTCTTTTCCTTTCATCTCTGAACTAAACTAGACTTTAATCCGTAGCACAATAAACACACGCTGGCCAAAGGTAATAAATAAGATCGACTACTTGCCAAAAAACGACCCGACGTCATAAAATCTGTGGCCTTGTAAGAAGAATTTACTCCCTATTCATATATTCACATGGAACTGCTTCATAGATGTCCTATCCAACACTAACACATGTCTACGCGCTCGTAGCCAGAGGACAGTTCATCCTGAAAAAGACTATCGTTCTTCTTTGTCCGTGCATTTGTCTCTCTAAAAACCTATTCACACACAATCTTTACACGCACCCCTCCTCCTCACCTGCCTCTCTCTCTCTCTCTCTCTCTCCCTCTCTCTCTCTCTCTCTCTCTCTCTCTCTCCAACTTTTCTCATCTCCTCCGAGAATGAATGTTTCCTTCTGAAAAACAGCACAAAGCCAAACAAAGGTTATTTCTTTTTTCTTTCTTTTTTTTTATACCTCGCACACATCTGCCAGAGAGCAAAGCCGGGTTTTCACACCTGGAAGTAATAAAGGAGAACACAGAAAGAAAGAGAGAAATAAAGAAGGATTAATGTTCGGTGTGAGGAGGAGATTATGTTCTGAGAGAAGACAGGAAGGAATTCCGTTTCACTTTCAGCCGCAGACAACAGGAGCGAGGAGATGCATCTGGGGAAAAAAAAAACAGAGAGAGAGAAAGAGAGAGAGAGAGAACATGTGAGATACATTAGGAGATACATCAACAACCGGGACTGAGTGATTGAAATGAATTTTAAATAATAAGACATCACAAACCGTCACTCTCCAGCGCTCTCGTCAAAACTTTGGAGTTTATCCTGTAAGAAGAGCTCAGTGCTACACTCATAAACAAACTTTTTTTTAAAGATAATTTTTAATATATGCTAGTTACGTTTAGTTATTCAACCCATGCTCTTATCCAGAGCATTATGGGGATTTACTATTAAAAAGTGTTGGCTCAGCCTTCCCAGAATCCTCAGCACCAGTAGAGAGTCGCCATTTTTCAATGCTCCCAAACAAACCATTCAGTGAAATCTCATGGAATAAATCTCATGGCACCATTCATAAAGGACGTCACAACTACGGGGATGGGGCCTATTTATCTGTGTGATACACCTGAGGGGGGGGGGGGGGTCTAACCCACTGTTAGATACAATAAACAAGTTTATATTTGCCTTTATCAAGACGTACATACCTACAGTGTTATTTTTTTTTTCACCTTAAAAACGACAAGCCCAGTTATACGTCTCCTTAAGCCTGGATGAAACAAATTCCCGGTTTCTCATCAGTGCCCTCACCTGAAATTGGCATCGCATCAATTATGTATTTATTTATTTATTTTTCAAAACCACAATCAAAACCTCAGGAAGTGTCTCAGGCTACATAAAAATGACACAGAATGCGATTCCATGTTAGCTGCTGGGATAGTGATTCTGAGATTGGTTTAGAATAGTTAGAATAGTTCTGTCTGCAATAGTTCTGTTTTGTAAAGATTTTTTGGAACTGCAGGGCTGCTGTTCTGTAGACAGTTGTTCAAAGTTTCAGAGTTGAATACATGTTAAATGTACATCTGCATGTAAAAGACTGCTCATCTAGGGTGTACTGTGAAGCAGAAAACTCAAATAAACACGTACTTCTAAAAGGTTCTTGTTATTGCTGGAAGTCACCTCAAGTTCCTAGCTTCAGTCACTTTACCTTTATTTAGCATTGACAGTCACCTCATTTCTCTATAAAAAAAAACCAAACAAACCTGTGGCTCATTTAGGTTTTCAAAAATGTCTGACGAGAAACCGGGATTTTTTAAAAATCCGGCCTTATGAAATGTGATAACAGTGTGTGTGGGTGATGGGGTGTCAGGGTTCTTTTTATTAGTGCGACGTCCTTTTCGTAGGGGTTGCTTGAAATGTGTAACACAGTGTGACGGGGGGTAGGGGTCCTAAAAATGCTTCAAAAAGTGTGATCTGCTTTATGAATAGCCCTGAAATTGTTACCTAAAGTTACTTGAAACTGCTTTAATAAAGTATTTACATTTGAAATTCTTTGAAGTGATCTCTTATCATCTGTTAATCTGTTATAACCGACCTTAATCTTACAAGTTTGGCACATGGCCATGAAGGAATGAAGAGACAACCCTTTAAAAAACAACAACAAAAAAGCTTTTATATAGACCTGTAGATTAAAAATAAATCCTGGATGGGTAACAAAAGAACCTCAGGTAGTGGCGGGGGTGTGCACAAACAAACAGTAAACAACTAAAAGCACTTGGAGAGCACCAACCACCGCAAAGGCAGATCATTCCCTTCCTTATTTTTACAGGCCCTACGATGGCCTGGCGAGCTGTTCAGGGTGTACCCCGCCCTCGCCCAAAGTCCACTGAGATGGACACCAGCGTGACCCTAATTAAGATGAAGTGGCTTCAAAAATTAATTAATTAATTGATTGATTGATTAATCGATTATTTTCACAAGGCAGCACAGTGGTATAGCGGTTAACATGCCTACCTCAAAGCAAGAAGGTCCTGGGTTTGAGACCCAGGCCTGGCAAGGATGTTTCTGTGTGCACTTGGCATATTCTCCCTGTGCTTGAATAGGTACTCGGGTTTTGTCCCACAGTCCAAAGACATGCACATTATGCTAACTGGCTGTTCCAAATAGGCTCCAGCCTCCCCGTGACCCTAATATGATCAAGCGGTTTGATAAATAAATAAATGGATTAAATATTTTCACCATTCTTTTTTTTTCAGTCATGACTATTATGATTTTCCTTTATTTTCCTTTAATTGTTAATATTACCCCTATCTTGTTATGGTAAAGAGTCCCTGATTTAAACTGTGATCTGGATCACTACCAAAATCTGATGGAGTGTTACTTGGCCAGTACTCCATCCCTCTAAAAAAATTTATCAAAATATTTATAACTGTTTTGTGTAAAAATGTTAAGGGGTGATGACACTAGAGGTGCGATAGAAAAGTGACTGAAGTAAAAGGATTTTTTGCAATTTGTTGGGGTTTTTTTTGCAAATTTTAAAAGGTTATTCAATATTCCATATTCAAGCGAATGTTTTGCGGCTTATACATGTATATTACACGACAACTTCTGACTGATTTGTGAGTAATTTGCAATTGTTTTGCGGACATTTGTTGAAAAAAAAAGCAAATCTTCTGTCATAAACGAGTCGCGTTTTGTTCACTTTTTGTTCTGAAACCATTCGCTTTTTATTCCCGCGTTATTAGCAATAACAAAATGCGAATAAAATACAAATGATGACAAAATACATGGAATACGGCAGATGCCAGCAAGTCTCACTTGTCGCTGTTCCTTGTGAAAGAAAAACAAATAACCTGCAAGCAAAACGACACATTTGCGACCTTCTCACAACACGTACAAACTGTTTGAGACGACTCTGCATCAGAGCCTTGTTTGTGACATTTGCGGAAAATTCAATGTTTGAATTTTTTTGATGAGTTCACGAACCAGTCGACCAAAATGTGATGCCGCGAATGTTGTGAGACAAATTTGAGAACATTTGAGGAATTGCCATTCTATCGCACCTCTAGTGTGATCACCACTAACAAACAAATTCTTAATTTTGGAAAAATGTCATTTAGTAATATTATGTCTTTTGATGGAAGAGTTTACACTTGGTGTTTTTCCTGTTATATGACTAGCTATAGATTTTTTTTAAATTGACATTAAAAGAGAATAGAACAGTGGGATGACTGTTTATAGCTATAAGTGAAAACAGGATCTACTTGGTTTTCTGCATATTCCATATCACTTAATGTAACTATAAATAATTGGATCTGAGACAAACTGCCATGGAATGAGAGAAATAGTACACTTTGGTGCATGTTCTTGTAGGATTGAGGTGTTAACAGCTTCATAACTTTCATGTTCTTCCTGTGTTTGCATGGGATTCCTCTGGGTGCTCAGGTTTCCTCCCACAGTTGAAAGACATGCACATTAGGCTAGTCGGACATTCTTGAATGCCACTATGTGAATTGTGAGTCTGTGTTGGCCCTGCAATGGTCTGAAGGGCAGTGGTGACTCAGTGATTAAGGCAACGGGTTATCCGAAGGTCGGGGGATCAATCTCTAGTACCACCACTGTTGGGCCCTTGTGCAAGGCCCTTAACCCCCAATTGCTCAATTGTATGAAAAATGACAATTATAAGTCATTCTGGATAAGAGTGTCTGCCTAATGCCGTAAATGTAAATGATGAAACGTTCAGGGTATACCCTGCCTTTAGAGTCAGCTTGAATAGGCTCCAGCTGCCCCGCAACCCTAATAAAGGATAAAACGGTTTGGAAAATAAAACTCCAATTCAGTTCAAGGTGGAAAAACATTGCTGATCCTCTTTAATACTTCAGGTTGTGCATTCTAAATAATTCGTACATTAGCTGACAGTACAGAATAGACGGGAATTATTTGCTAATTTTGTGTAGAATAAACAATTAACTTTTATAAACTTTCTTTTACATGGTTGAAAGTTTTATAACTGTAATAAAAAAAACATGCAAAAATTGTCAAATCAGGATATTTATAGAGTCGTGTTACTACAGAATCGCAATACAAAACTAATCATGTGACAATATTGTATCGGGTGGTCCCTGGTGATTCCTGTCTCTACTCTAAACCAATCCATCATGGATGTCTCAGTTGCAATTTTTAAAAATTATTATTATTGTTATTTATTTATTTATTTTTACTATGAAAGACTGCACAGCGAAAGCTCAGGAGAAGTGCTGGTTGAGGTTGAGAGGGTATGAAAGTAACACCGAAAATCATGCCGGCTTGTTAAGGGAGTGTAATTAATCCAACAAGCGCCACTGTACATCTATACAGGATGGATTTTTTCATGAACTGACTGAAATCCCAGGCCCTCAGGACTTTCCCTGTTTTCCTATAAGCAGCTAAACTGAGATCCCATGTACTTGCAATGAAAAGTGACAGGAAATTGACTAAAGCATTGGAAATCAATGGAAAGTAAATGCACTTCTTAAGTACAAGTGAACAGCTGAAAGCTACCTTCTGTCTCTTCTCTGTTTTTTCCCTTCTCTCTCTCTCTCTCTCTCTCTCTCTCTCTCTCTCTTTCTCTCTCTCCCTCCCTCCCTCCTGTGCTTTCAATCTTTGTCTGGATTGTAGTCCGAGTCAATATCTGGCTACCAAAGGAACACTAAATACAAACAGCCTGAGACTGAGGTGTGTGCGTAGAGGTTTCGACTCACCGTAACTCCATAATGTTTTCCCCTGCTTAGTCCAGGATAGACAGCACTATCCTATAGTGGCCTGTAGTGGCTTGGATAAGTATGCACTCCTCTTCAATCCTACTTCCACACCTCACATATTTAGTGTTATATACATAAATGGATTCATTTTGTAATGCAAATTAAGAAATTGCACACAGTAGTCATTATTATTGCACCAATAACATGCATCTATTTTAATATTGCATCAATAATATTAAAGTGGGAGGAAAAAACAAGATTGTTTGCAAATTATAAATATTTACAAATGGAAAATCTGTAATTTGTAATTGCATGAGTATTCATTATCAAGTCAAGATTGTGGGTGAACGAGGTCTGGTTATAAATAACAATTGTTGTACAATTGTTGGATATAATTTGCACACACACACACACACAAACACACACACACACACACACACACACACACACACACACAAAACCTAAAATGAGATTTTTATGGTTTATTATTACATTTTAATAAATGTTATTGGGGCAAGGTTTCTGAGGAATGTTGTCTATTATCTTTTAAAAGTTCTTCAAAATTTAAAAAAGTCTTTCCTTTCCTTAAAAAACAATAAGGCCTTACAATAAAAAAAATTAAACCTAACTAAATGTTGACTTTAGTGAAGCATGGAATCCAAAAAGTTTGAGAAACTGATATTTCTGACAGCTAGAAAACTTACCTGTGTTTACCTCTACCTTGGAGGAACATTATTGTTTGATGTTATTCAGTTGGTGGACTGCTTTTCTGCTCTTGAGTTTGACCCGGTTTTCCCAGACAGGGTCACATATTATTGTATAAAGATCCGTATCAGTCTCATACCGTTCTCATTTACTCTTACTTCAATACTTTCATCATTGATTCATTCATTTTCTCAATAATTTTTTGAACCGCTTAATCCTAATTAGGGTCGCGGGGAGGCTGGCGCCCATCTCAGCCAACTCTGGGTGAAGGCGGGTACACTCTGGACAGCTCGCCAGGCCATCGCAGGGCCTAATACTTACAGTCTATATCATATTTCAAGTGATACTGACATATGTTACGTGTCTATTTCTTGCAGCATACTAGCAAGGTGAGGTACGAGGTAATGGGAACGCATGCATCATCTCTTATATTCCAGTCTGTTGTTCTTGGTGATCAGCTGCTATTAGTTATTACCAATAAGGGATTCAGACACAGTTAGGACAAATATGTTTTTTTCTTATAGCTTTACAGAAGCACATTTCCAAATCTCCACTTGAATTTGAATCTAACAATAAAACCTTTAATTTTTTTTAAACCAGGGAAACCGAATAAATAAATAAAATGTTCTATGACATCAGTGATTGATTAATACTAAGTAGGTTACTGATTTCCATATTGACAGTTCCCAAAAAACATATATTGTGTCTGGCAGGGAAAAAAATTATATTGACGCATTCATTCTACCAAAAAAGTTCAAGGGGATATTTTTTCGTAACACAAAGGGAAAATGTGATTTATGTCAATATACCCCAAAGCATAATGAACATTATTCCAGAGACCGGATCGCTATTATTATGCAAGCAGCAGCATAACTTGACACTGGTGTAGCATTAAGGAGTCTGCAGAGGAAACAATAGCTGAGTATTATGCAATATGGAGTGCAGTCCAAACACACAGTAAGTTATGTTCAGTGCAATCGAAGAGTAGGGCCCAGGAGAATGCTTACATAGCCTCTCTCTCCCCACCGGAGGAGGCGGGAGCCACAGTTAAACCAATTATTTTCAAAAACAACAACTCAGCTTTGCAGCGGGGAACCTTTCACTTCTAAAAGAAAACAGAAAACGGAGAGATATTGCAAGGAGGAAGTGGAGGTGTGGGCGTCGTTTGGAAGGAGCCGGAGTCTGTGTTCAGACGGAATCAAAACAATAAAGCTTGATTTATACTTCTCCAAATGATGTTCCTGTAATCGAGTCAATTCCACCCCCCCACCATATTTCCTCTTCCTCCTCCTCCTCTTCCTTCTTCTTCTCTTATACCTCACTCCTCCTCCTCCTTCTCTTCTACCTCCAAATCCATTTACCATGTTTGGCCAATGAGGCACCGGGAGTGCTTTGATGATGTAATGCCCCATACAGGTTTAAAAGACTTTCTTCTTAATCCAGACCACCGCTGTCTCTCCAGAGATCAATGGGGGTGGTGCTTGATCAATAGCATTACATACAAATCTCTGTCACTTTCCCACAAACGGTGCTGGCACACAATCTGTCTCGGTGCCAGCTGCACCTCCCTCCCACCATCTCTCTCACTTTCTCTGTTTTCACAGCTGATTACAATAAACAGAGCAACAGGACCAAAACATGAATGTGACCTTTTAATGAAGTCCTTCTTCTGCTTAGGCTTCAGGCTCACATATCTGGAATTACTTCATGGTGGATGATGGAAGGCAATTTTTTTGCCAACCAGCATTATTACTGTAAGCGTCCCGCACACTTCTGTGGAAAAACTTAAGAACTGGCAATGCGTCCTGGCAGGGTCTCAGATTCATAGAAAGTTTGGTCGTGTTGAAAATTCTCATGGGTCAAATTTCAGATAAATTCAAGTAGAAATGAGAGAAAATTGATTTAGTTCTGTATCGCAATATTTTTTGTGTCTCGCCACACTGGCTCCAAAATCAATTTTTTAAAATTAATTTTTAATTTATATGTTTGAATTCGAGGTGAGGGCAGCATGGTGGTGTAGTGGTTAACACATCCACCTCACAGCAAGAAGGCCTGGGTTCGATCCCCAGCTCGGGCGTTTCTGTGTGGAATTTGCATGTTTTCCCCGTTCTTGAGTGGGTTTCCTCCGGGTACGCCGGTTTCCTCCCACAGTCCAAAAACATGCACAGTAGGCTAAATGGCTGTTCCAATTCGCCCCTAGGTGTGAGTGTGAATGGCTGTGTGAGTGTTGGCTCTGGGATGACCTGGTAAGCTGTCCAGAGTGTACCCCACCCTCGCCCAGAGTCGGCTGAGATGGGCGCCAGCCTCCCCGCGACCCTAATTAGGATCAAGCGGCTTAGAAAATGAATGAATTGATGAATTAATGAATTCGAGGTGATGAAATGTTGCAAATTCCTCCATAATCCTACAGGTGGCACACTCAAAACTATTCACACCCTGGCAGGTAGTACAGCATAACTTTGCGTTGAAATAACAATTAACAATCTTTCTTTTGCATTCAGTTTTAACATTCTAAAAAAATAGATTTGGGATATTTATTTGGGATAATATTGGGATATTTCGATAATTACAGAATTTCAATATAAACCACAGTAGCACCTAGGCAAAATAACATCATATCGTGTGGTCCCAGGTGCGTCCCAGCCCAAAATTCAACTGTTGCAATTGTAAAGCCCTCTATGTGTCATCCATGGCCGTAGAGTTCCGTAGTGGTAAAAATAGACATGAAACAGCAAGTACCACTTACGTATTGCAGTTACTGGTGGTGATGACAGCTGTGACGTAGACATCGCAGACGCTCACATCTTAGACAAAGTGCATATTTTCTCCGCCCATATTTTTGTGACAGACCACCTCCAGAATCTGCTGGAATGGTCACACAACCGCCACGATAATCTTAGCAACGGTTCTCACATGTCAACCTGCTATGTGAGACTTTAGCATTAGGAGCTGTTGCTGTAATCATAATGAATATCCTGTACATAGTCCATGACTCCTAATCTGCTCATACAGACATCTTTTCACTTTCAGACAGTGGGGACTATTTGTCATTGCTCTTCCACCTGTAAACTTTCACGATTTCCTATTTGAGCCAAAGTTTCTTTTTGGTGTCGGCCCACTCTTGCTCGCCTCTTCCTTGCTCATTAGCGATCTAAAACGACATCTGCACGGATTTCTGCAAAGTAAAACTGCTTCGTGACAATATGTCCTATTAAAACTGGTATAATAAAACCTTTTAGAATAAAAAAAGATTTATCGAAGGTGATTCAGTGATGCAAATAACAATGTGTCTGTTATGAGCATATGTCTAATATGTGTTCGCATTTCTTTCTTTCTTTTTTTGTTGTTTGTTTGGTTGTTGTTTTTTCTTTTTTTCTCATTCCAGTGGTCAGTCGCCTACTGTGGTTTTATGCACATCTAAAAAAAGCACAGTAGCTTGCTTTAACAAGAGCTTTGCTGCTCATTCTGGAAGCTTAATGGCATGAGCACATGTAAGCAGAGAAGAGAAGAGAAGAGAAGAGAAGAAGAGAAGAGAAGAGAAGAGAAGAGAAGAGAAGAGAAGAGAAGAGAAGCTCGGCAGATTTGCACATAATCAGCCGCTGGCCTTGGTTTCATAACAAGAATGTTCTATCTCCTAATCTGTAGCCATCAATTTCATTTGCACCTAGAAGGATTCTCGGTGTCCCGAGAAATCAAAGGTGTTGTGAAGGTGATGTGAAAAAAGAAAAAGAAATAAATAAATACATTTTAAAAAGGAAATTAGTGAGGAGGACGAAGGTACCTGTCACAACATACCCAAATGTAAGTAATTAACATGCAACGTCATCCTTGACATCTCATCTGCATCATTACACACACACACGCACGCACGCACGCACGCACGCACGCACACACACACACAGGCACAGACAGGGATTAAATCTATTGCTCCATAAAACTGAGGCTGTTCACGAAACGGAGAAATACGAAGCAGAAATAATATTTCAAGTATGATTAGTTCATCCGCAGGGCACCTTGTGCGATTGGGTGTGGGTGCATTGTGCACGATGAGCAGTAAATTATATCCAGGCTTTGAATGATTCCTGCAGGTCCTATTACGACACTGAGACGGAGAGAGAGAGCGAGAGAGAGAGAGAGAGAGAGAGAGAGGAAGGCGGGGGTATGATGGAGGGCAATAAGGGAGAGGGGAGAAGGAGTTAGGTGAGAGAGGAAAAGCAGCTGAACAAATCGGATGAATTCTGTTTCCAGCTGTCTGACTGAACAGGATGAGGTAGAGGGAGGGTTTTTTTTTTTTTTGTCCTGTCCTGAATGCTTAGTGCACTGAATGCAGACTTAGGTATGGAACAAAATATGCATTTTATAGGCCTGGTTCATTGTTACATGCAGGTAGCAACTGTAAAAACATTCTTACTATCACTCACACGTACACATGTTCCATACTAAAGATAACCGTATCTGTCCCCACTCCCTACCTCCTCCCCCCACCCTTCTCCACCACCATCACCCCCAACTGTGCAACCTGAATATTTGAGAAGCGCTTGTCTGCCATTTGTCACCTTGACTTGGTTATATAGTCGCTGACAGAGGCTGTTGTGTTAGCACAGATTGCTTTCTTGAAGAGTAGGCATGCAGGACTGACCTTTTTTTTCTTCTGTGCGTCCATGTTTCAGGATTTTTCCTCGCTCAGCTCCATTAAACAGAGTAGGAACTATGAATTGTATTGACATTTCCCATACTGGAACCCTCTCACAAAGATACGCCTAAATGTTAGTCAAGCACGTAATTTCTCCCATAGACACATGGAGAACCAGTGTATCAGATCTATTACATTATTATTGTAAACTACACGCGAACAGTGCAATCTGATTGGTCCACTATCTTGGCAGTAAAAAACATTAGTCCGAGTGGATAATGCCTGAAATATGAACAAACCTTATCAATGAAATGACAAACACAGTCAACTGGAGCGGGCATCATTATGATTATCACACTTTAATACTGGAAAATAAACCCTTAAAAAATGTTGTTTTTTCAGTGTGGTATGTACTAAGCTCTGAATGATTAGGCTCAAAAGATGCCCTTAGCTACACAGCGCTTAGTTTGTCTCCAAGCACAGAGCTCACCTGACCTGCCTCTGGCATGGTGAAAGTATGTGAATGTAAACATATTGCTTTAGTTTGCTTTTCTTCATGTTTCCATGTAGTATATACTTAAATTATTTGTGCAGTGGCAGAAACAGGTTAACACCAAACGCAATCAGAGAGTTGCTCTTGTAAATTCGACTGCTTTATTAAAGATCCAGTTGAAAAGAAAATATGGAGTTCCTAAATTAGGATGGTATCTTCTGAGTCATCATGTTTCATCATAAAATCATTTAAATACCCACCTCATTAAAGAAAGGGCGGCTCTACAAGTGAAGAATACAGTCTGGATAGAAGATATGAGGAGTCCACTTGCAAGACCTGCTGAGTCAAGTTGGACAGTTTTTTTATAGGCATAGAAATTATCTGACAAAGGTTTGTTTCTTCTGCTACAGTTTACAACACAGTTAGCAGGTTTTGAAAGTGAAGCTATCAGCGGGGCATGTGCAGGTGCCTGATAAAGAAGCTAAGGGGAATCGATCTTTTTTTTTTTTTTTTTTTGACTTGGCAGGTTTTGCAAGTGGACTCCTCATAGTCATGCTATAGTCATATAGTCATGCTACCCCATTGGTGCCGTTTTGAATTTTTGTTTATATCCAGCAAAAATGCTTTCATCGATACCTGATGGCATTGCTTTGCTCCTCTATTCCTCCTTGATATAAAAATTCCATGGAAAAGAAAGCATACCTTGAGCAATGTGTTTAGCCAGAATGTGTTATTGATCTAATAAGACCATTTTAAGACACTGATGGAACTCAGCATAGGCTTGTTATTTATTTATTTATTTATTTTATTACACAGCTTGTTTAAATACTTGATTCTAATTGGCCGATTATAGCATTCAGCAGTTATATACCTATTATTTCCTGAGACACAACATTGAGTGCACTACTCAGCAACAGCCTGAGGTGAATTATTGTTTTAGTATATACTACACATTAACATAAGAAAAGGAAGCAAGAAGTAAAGGAATCGATTTATAAAGTTTGAAAAAAGGGCTTTTTTTTTTTACATTGAAGCATGCGAAGGCCTCATTGTGTAGCTTTCATTGTCTTTAGCTAAACGCAAAGTTAAATGCAACAAAAAAACCAACTAAAATGAGATTTTGAAAGTGTGATGATCGACTATAATGTTTTATAATGTTTTTTAATCCTGAGATATTAGACCAATCAGACTGTGCCATTCCTGTGTAGTATATATTAATGTTCTGTATACTTTTTCATATGCATTTCGTTTCTACCTGAAGTTTGTTTTCATATTCGACTTCCATCCTTGTTACACCGCTCTGCAACCGCCCCAGAAAGCTGTTTAACGGTTGTCTGAAAATACTGCATGACATGTTCCTCATGCAATTTGCAGCAGGCTGAGAATAAATTATACGATTGAGTTGTAAACCAGCGCCGTGTGTTAAGGTTACAAGTCAATCACATCATTCACATGAGTGAAATAGCAACGTCTAAAAATACGGCCGCATAAGAGATTAGCCTTTCAAACGGTCAAACCAGGCGCTGTTTTATAAATGGAATTTATGGACACGAGTGCTGACATCGGCCACTTGTTCCGACGACTCAACGTTCAGCGCACGATGAGCTATGAGAACAGGTGAGGCTCCGACAGAGATCCAGTTACCCATAAGTTACCTTTCTGTCTGCAGGACATGACTGGCCTCTGGTGCCTGTGACCTCTCTCACACCTCCAACCTGAAAGCCGTGCTCCTGAGGTCAGAGTTCAGAACACAGGAGTCATGAAAACAGAAGTCAGGAAAGTCCAGTCTTTGTATTGACAGTCAAAAGTGAATAATTACATGAACTTTACACGTGTGGTTTTTACACATTTTTTACTTGTGGCGCATGTGTTTTTATATTCACACCTCGGGCATCTGGTTTTGTTTTTATGATGTGATTTTTTTTTTCACACATTTCTTCTCTGCAGGTAGCATTCCCACCTCACAGCTTCAGCATTTCTGGGGCTTGGTTCAATCTAGACTTCAGTTTACTGTCTATCTGGAGTTCCACATGCTCTCTGCATGTTCATATCTGCGTTTCCTCCAAGTTCTCCAACTCCTTAAAACCTTCCAGTAGTAGGGCTGGATGATATTATATCATAGCTCATGCACTCTTGTGCACACCTGCAGCCAACTCAATCTTGTCGGACCAGTTTAAATTAAGTACAATACATGGTCATATAACAGGATTCCGATTTATTAAGTTAGTCCTGCATACCATGCTACATCATACCAATGCTGCATTATGGGATGTTCCATGTAGTGGGCAGAGATCAGTTAGTAAAGCTCTACCAGAGGCTAGACTCCGTGTCCCTCTCTTCCTCTGTCTGTTTGTCACAATTTTCCGCCAGTGTGTCAAATGACCTGCACATTCTGTGGTGATGTCACAAAGAGGGGTGCTACTACCCCGGGACATCCCACCCACACTGCTTCTTGTTGATGCATTCATGGGGTAAAAACACTGCAGGTAAAACACTGTTTATTTCTGAAGGAATGTTGATATTTCTGCTAATTGTGAAATTGGGATAAATAGTCATTTGCGATAAGAATAATTTACTGATATATTGCCCAGCACTAGCCAGTAGGTAGATTGGTGGCTCTAAACTGGCCCTCAGTATGAGTGTACAGTATGTGTTTAGTGCACTGGAATGGATTAAAATCCCATCCAAGGTGTATTCCCAGGATTCTAGTGATCCAAGGAATAATTTTAGTTCTGGATTCATTATATATTATTTACAAATAAAATAATAAAAACACATGCATTTTTCTTAAGGGCTTAAAAGAAATGACATCGTCCCTGTGTTGTGCTTTTCATATACACCTGTTCCTGTTGTACTTATATGCTACAATATTAATCAAACCTTATTTTCATCACTAAACATGACCAAAAAATAAATGAATACAAAAAGCACCCAGGACATTTAATGCACAGCATTAATAATGTGAGTTATGCTTGGTGGGGGGGAGGGGTGGCATCTTGGTATGAATAGGGAAAATAAAAATGAAGGGAATCTTGCACCCCACCTCCTACTTTAATTGCAAATTTAAATTTCCCATAATGGATTCTGACATCTCAAGTCACCAAAATCCATCATTCTGAAGGGTATTATTCCTCAATTAACCTGTCACCCCAAAGCGCCTAGCGTCTTTCTGCCCTGGTCTGCACAAAAGAAATGAAGAATTCTAATTACCTTCAAATGTAAAGCAGATTGATAATTCACTCCTGCCACTTCTTTTCTCCTTCTTTCCACATATTTCCTATGCTCTCCTTCACTCAACTCAAGGGGGAAAAAAAGGCTCATTCCCATTCATTGGCATGGACTTTGTTAGGAGAGTCAGTAGGATTTTTGACCTTGAATGCTTGAGCGCTGAGCTTCTCTCTCTCTCTCTCTCTCTCTCTCTCTCTCTCTCTCTGTCTCTCTCTTTCTCTGTTTCTCTGCCCCCCCTCTCCCTGTCTCTCTCTCTCTCTCTCTCTCTCTCTCTCTCACTCTCCCTCTCTCTGTCTCTC
>JAQMYF010000017.1:12030331-12053061 GCA_030014195.1 Neosilurus mollespiculum | reverse complement strand
GTGATGATCTTGAGGGAACTTGGTGGATTAGTGATGATCTTGAGGGATCTTGGTGGATTAGTGATGATCTTGAGGGAACGGGGAGTGCGAGATGATCATGCTAATCATGGCAAAATATTTGAATGTCAAAAATTTTGCCCCAATTATTACGATGTATTACGATTTGACGCTATTTGTGATAGAACGAGGGCAACATTACCCTTTAGGTTTCATTTAAATTTTATTTTCTTTTACTTTTTTTTATTCTTCTTCCTATTGTTTTACTACAGTGTCCTAGGGTGTTGATATCACACTGTCACCAACATTTCCAGCTGCAAACAAAAGAAAGATGGTGTCAATGGTGTGTCATATTATTATTGTTCGGTAGTATTTTGTAGGTTGTAAGCTGTATTAAATTTTTCAAGATGGCTGCAGTGACAAAAATGAAAGATTCAAATTTCGTTTTCAAGTGTTTGTGTGTATAATCACTAGACATCATGTGCTATTTCATTCAAGAGTGAATTTTTACATCTTATTTTTCATACGGATACAAACCTCAACATGTAGAAGTCCTGAAGAATAGATCAAACTTTGTATTGGATCAGATTTAAAGTGCTTTTTACCACCTTTTATAGAATTTTGTGCTCCAGAAAGGAAAGATGCTAGAGATATGATGGAAAGCTGTTTTAATTCTTTAATTGCTTGTTTAGAACTGAGAATTGGGCTGTCGTGTCATGATGTTTACGACTTTACTTTAAATTCAGGAAGACTTTGTGAAACAACTGTAACTGTACTGACGTTTGCACTCCACCAAAAGTTATAAAAGAAGGTTTTATTTTATAAAGCATCCACGCTGCTACCTACTGTGGACTATTCTGTGGCGATTTCCTACATTATGGGACTTCCATTTCAGTTTCAGGTTACAACACTACAAAATGTAGGTAAGTTCAAGGTGAGTGAATACTTACGCACACCCAGTATCCATCTCTATACAAAGTGTTTAATTATGGAAAAGTAAAATCCAAGTGTATGTGAACTGACCTTACTGCTGGTGTGTAAATGTTAAAGGGAGGTAACAGAGGACAAAGATGGAAAAGAGAGTCCTGGAAAGAAGTGATGCATGGTGGTGATGGAGGGGTTGGATGGACAAATGACTCTGAGATAAGGCACCTGCCTGCTGGCACAATGACGGACTAGCTGGCAGTCATGTCGGAGTTGAATTCTTTTTTTTTTTTTACGAATAATTCCGTTTTAATTAAAGGGCCTGAGGACGAATAGCCCAAGCTCATGGTATAATGAGTTGCCATGGGATATCTTTTTAATAATCTGGGTTTATAACAAAGACATTGCCAAGTTGTGGTTTGCTTGTGAGTCACTTGGGCCTGCACGGCCATGCACTTTCTCCACTCTGATAAATCTTAGCAAGCCTCGGAACAGTATTCAGATTAATATGGTGACCTTGTTTCACCTTCAGCACTCACATACAGCAGGACTGTGTGTGTGTGTGTGTGTGTGTGTGTGTGTGTGTGTGTTTAAAAGAAGTACCCATGAATTCATTAATGAAAACAATAAGATCTAGTAATAATAGTGTTTAACTTCAACTTGAAGCTGTTTTTAGTGTTCCAAAAAAGTGAAATGAATAAATAAATAAAGAAATAAAGAAATACAGGATATTCAAAACTTTACATTGGTAAACATCTGGTGGAGGGAGTTGCTTAATATTTTTAGCAAAAATACCCTAATGCTTTATATTTACTTCTGTAAAGGTATAAACTGTTTCTTAATATTTAGGTACAAGAAAGTTTCTTAAAAACAGTTTGAGATGTTTGAAATTAACACCACTTTTTCCAAGGTAAGGAGGAATTAGCACAACATTAGCTAAGACTAAAGCTTATTATTTATTTAGATTTTAACTTTTTTAAGTACTCAAATGTGGGAAAATTGTCCATAAATATGTTTTAATAATCAGTTTATAAGCAAACAAATCATACAATCTTTGATAAACAAAGGTATAACCGGGACTATAGCATTTTATTGACGCTGTCTTTTACGGTTACCAAGACAACCGCTCACTTTACTGCACCTGCTGTTTGCACGCGCCATAGATGCTGCCATACAAACGCCATTTTCATCTGCTCTGCTCGCGGTGCTTACACGGTCACCATGGCGACTCTCTCTTTCTCTTTCTCTCTCTCTCTCTCTCTCTCTCTCTCTCTGTCTCTCTCCTCACCACCCCACTCCCTTTTTTCTGCCCTGTGATTGGTTGTCGCCTAACAGCCTTAGCATTTCTAAAAATCCTATTGGCTTTCTGCACTGCCTGTCAGAATATTCCTAGATAATACAGGCAGTACACAGATTGCGGGGCGGGTAGTTCAGATTTGCTGACCAAGTTAGAAAGAAGAGGTTAGTATAAAGTGAAATGAATTGTGTTTACTTGTGTTTATTAAATGTCGAATGGGAGGAAGTTAGGCATCCAGAGACAAGAAGGAGAACCAAGCTGGACCCAGCAATGATGAAATGATGCACTGGGTAACAGGTAGATTAGCAGTTTTAGCTAGCTAGTTAGCTCGTGCGTTTGTTTTGGTTATTGCCCAGCCTGTTAGCTAACTAGCTAAATTCAAAGCGAGTGTCAGCACTTAAAAAAAAAAATCGTATTTATTTATTATTTTACTCAAAACACAGTGTATTTATTTAAACTGGCTTATCACCAGGAGGAGAGGTGATGCCATTCATCTATACACTTCATACCTTCAAAGAAACAAACAATATGGGACTGTTTATTTGCTTTGAGGGGCTTAAAACACTTCATAATAAATAATGAACCCGTAAATGTTTCCCTTTCATAGTTTCCTCATGTTTGGTGTGTATATCTTAGCAGAGAAGCAGGCTATACACTCCTAACCTCAAGTGAAATCACGGTAGGTCCTCAGAATTAAATATTTACAACTTCATTTGAGCTTTGTGTCATGAATTTAAATCTGCCTTGCCTGGGTTATACAGTACACTTACTTTATTGGAATATTTATTTATTTAGTACATCTTTATATGAGCCCCAGTGTTAAACACAATATAAGATTTTTGGTATGATGGCCATAAGTTACTCTGACAGATGTTATAACAACACCCGATGACACCCACATTATTTGGAAAGTGTATAATGTAAAGAATAAAACACTCAGTGCTGAGCTGTTATAGTAAAATAGTCAACAGGAGGGGAGTAGGAGAAAGCAGTGTTGATGAAATGTCACTATGTAGCATGATGATGTCGCACAATATGTAATAATGTCTAATTTGCATAATATAATACTACAGAACAGTACCCCATTCCCGATTTATCTGCAGGTTGGATTTTTTTTAGGTGTGGGGAGGGGGAAATGTGATAGGAATAATTATAACTATTAAATAATTTTCTATATTTATTTACCTGTCTATTTATTTATTTATTTGAATGTTTTGTTATTGTTAACTATTACCTGTGACACATTATCCCTGGCTGTGCATTATCTGTTAGATTTGTAGAAAACCAGATATAACTCAGTCGAACTCAGTTGAATTTCCGCCCTGAACTGTGCTTTAAAAAAATAAATCTTCATGGTTGTATATTCAATTCAATTCAGCTGTCTTTGTATAGCAATTTTTGCAAATGACTTTGTCGCAAAGCAGCTTTACATAGTTAAACAAATTTTGGTAAATGGTAAAGAGTTTAAACTAATGGTTTTAGTCCCTCTCTATAAACCAAATATATATGCACATTGTATTTGATACAGTTAGGAATGGGCGATTAAATCAATAAATTTTCGTATTGCGATATTATCATCCATATCATTAGATATGGTATTGCCCAGCTTTAGCTTCAGGCATTATCATAAAACTCCATAAATTTCCAGTTAATTTAAAAAATGCCTTGGAAAATTTTAATTATTTTTACCCCATTGCGACCCTAGAAACAACAACAACAACAATAATAATAATAATAATAATAATAAAATTGTCTTGTTTGCCTTGAATAAGGCAGAGTGAAGAAATAAAACTAAGCTTGTCGTGTTACAAAGAAACTGCAAAGTGTAAACTTTTCTATCCAAAGACTTGATAAATGTTGAATGAAAATAATTATCTTGACTACTGAAAACTTCACCTTACTGCTGTTCAAGTCCCCATATTATTAGCTGTTATTATGTAAACAATAACCTGTTAGAAGGAGTATTTTATGTTGTGCTCTTATGGAAATAAATCAGCATCTAACTAATTGGATTAGAGAATTAAACAGCACTGTGCTATTCAATGTTGTTATATTTTCATGTTAAGGTTATATCATGTGTAGAACTGCCTTTGTTTTCCTTTTTTTTTAAACATCACTCAGTTTCCTGATGAATTACTGCTGCTGTGGAAGATGTAGTCAGCTGTTTTGATCTGAAGCAGCAGGACGCCGTGAGTGCGTGCAATTTTGAAGTACAACATTACAAACAAAGACCTCATGTGTTTTATTTGAACTCATCTCTGGACTGTGAGGAAGACTAATGAGGCTTTTCTTGTCAGGTGTTTGTTTATAATTTCTTTTAAATGCTTTATTTCTGTAGGATATTAAGTATGATATGTTTAGCACAAAAAGTTGCAATTTTATTCATTTTTCTTGATTAATGTGTATATTTTTAATATCTAGATGTCTGGAAAACACGGGCGACCGGTGGAGATGTAAGATGACTTTTACCACACTTCACCTGTTTATTTGGTAACTTCATGGGTATTTTTAGGTAAGATTTTACGCCCTGATTAAAAAAAAAAAAAACGATTTAAATGAGTTAAGTGACTGAAGCAAAATTAATTTAATATTTCATTTTATTTCCTAATGATGATAAATGTATTTCTCCTCTTTTCCCACATTATATCCTAATTTCACACTTAAAACCCAGGATATTACCAGTCCCTAAGTGATGTCATAGACTAATTTGCATATTAAGTTATTCATCATGTTCACTGGCATATATGAACTGGGACACATTCAGGCTTTTTTTTTTTTTACTTGGAATAAAGTATAATTTTATCAGAATAGGAAATAGATTATATTTTATTTCTTATAGCACCACTGACTCAACTTAATGCCAGACTTCCTATTAACGCAAACGCAAGGAAGCTGTGATGTTAAATTGTGACGCAGTCAGACATTACACCATGATGGAGTCGGAAAAACCTACTATGTGAATTTGAGCGTCAGGGGCTGTGTGAAAATGTGTACCATTTTATAAGCTGTGAATTTTGATGCATGTAATTCAGCCCAGAGTTAAAACCCATAAGGGGCTCTGTTGTGCTTTTAGGATATATCGGAATTATAGTTGCCCTGTTGCAATGCGCCAAAGTGGGTCGATTTTCCAAAGGGAGGAGATCAAGGTGCTATTATTTTTAGCCATTAGGCCCTGGAGACCTGTGGGATTCAGTCATGAAACTTGATCATAGTGTAGTATTTTGGGAATTTAGCAACACCATAGCAACCACTTGTGAACACCCTAGAATCCACCTGGAGTAACCTAGCAACCACCTAACAATATGTTAGCAACCAGTTGTACTATCATTGCAATCCACTAGCAACACCATAGCAACGACATAACAGTACTCTAGCAACCAACTGGATTATCATTGCAATATGCTATCAACACCCCAGCAGCCACATGGAATAATACCATAGCAACCACCTACCAATACTCTAGCAACTAACAGAATTCTTATTGCAACCCACCAGCAACCCTGTATAAATTTCTAAGCAACACCCTAAAGATCAACTGAAATAACCTGACAATGACTGGGAACATCATAGCAACCAACTAAAAACATCCAACACCCAACTGGATTATTACTGCAACCCACTAGCAAAACTCAAGCAGCCACACAGACTAATATCATAGCAACCACCTAGCAATGCCACAGCAACCGACAGAATAATTATTGCAACCTACTAGTAACACCATAACAACCGGTTAGCAACAGCCCGCAATCACCTGGAATAACCCCAAAATGACCTGGGACATCATAGCAACAGTGTGCTAGTAGCCTACTGGATTACCATTACAACCCACTAGCAACACCCTAAGACCAACTAGAGTTAGCCTAGCAACCACCTACCATATCATAGCAATCACCTAACGATATGCTAGCCACCAGTTTGAGTAAGATTAGGAAACACCTTGCAGCACCCTAGCAACCAATTTGTGTGCATAGCAACCACCAAGGATATCACAGTCAACATATAGCAATATCCTAGAAACCAAGGGTTAGCTTAGGAACACTAAGAAATCATCTGTAATATTATAGTGATTTTTAACACTATAAACTTTCAACTTTTAACCATTACACACCTAAATGTTAACCATTTCAAAATCAACATAAAATTACCTCTGTTGGTGGGTACTAAAGGCTCTCTCAAGCCAACATCTAAGTTCATGCATGAACTTTAACCTTAAGATATGAGGTAACGGGCCAAGTTGGGGCAAAACAATTTACCTGGATTCCATTTATGATGTGGTTGCATCAGGGATCAGCTGAAGGGAATCCCAGACCAGCATTTTTTAAGAGGACCTGGGTTCAGGTTACCAGACTTCTCCGTGACTCAGAAGGGGCTTTCGTACTTTCACACAAATTTCAAACAAAAAAGAAAGTAAAATGCCTGAAGAGTTCCACATAAGTCTTGTTGGAGTTTCGTCTTTGTGATTACACATAATGTGATTTCTGTTAATTGTTGTTTAATTTCTTCGTGACAGTGGTGGGTGAATATTCTCTGCAGCATGCCAGATTTGTGGGTAAACGCATGGGGTTTATATTAAATGCTGTAATGGTATTACATGCAGATATGAGACATTGTTCCTTTCAATCGGAAAAAGATTGGATCTGACAAGGACAGGGGATGAAAGCTCTTTTTTTTTTTTGTTCTTGTTCTTATTCTTTTTTTTTTTTTTTTTTTTTTGGCGAATTTATAACTTCATTAATGCCCACACATGGTGCTAAAAGCCATTGCACTGTACTGAAAGCATGACAGGTTGATCAATGTTGTTAACCGAATTAGTGTCTTTACATCAAAAAGCTTTTTGGGTTACGTTTCTTTCCCCTGACTGTGCCCATTAAGTGGCCCTTTATTGAATATCTGTACATTACTGGGCAATGTTCCCTTTTAGCCAGCGTTCATCAGTAACAGCGGAGTGAAATATGCGTTAGAAGACGGGGGAGGAATTTTCTAACCTGAAACCCCTGTCTGCCTATGTAAATGTATTACTAACGCATTCTTCTCCTTCTCGACATTTAAAGATGTGCTATTTTTCATATCCTTCCCTGCGCTGATGAATGATGAAAGTAGGGCGGAGCGTGACAGCTCGTGTGTCTGTTTCAGGCCCGGTTGGCTGGGAAGACGGGATCTGATGTGCACCTCCAGCTCCTGGTTTGATGAAAGCCGATAAAAGTTTTAGTGGCTTAGAAAAAAAAAAGACGGGGGCCCATCTGCCGTGCCTCATAGCTTCGGGTAATAATAAATGTCTTTTTTTTTTCTCAGTGTTTTAAGCAGTGTTGCTGCTTGAAGGCAGGGATTCAGATTGTAACTGCGTTTTGCCTGAATGTTAGAATATCCTTTTTGATCTACAGCACTCCTGGCACTTGAGTTGACTCGAATCGTTTTGCAAAAGAGCTTCTGAATCGAAACCGAGTTGTGTGGCATGAAAATATCACAAAAATAGGTTTTCATTATGCATACCCTGACGACACTTTACAGGAAAATGGTTCAAAGTGTATCGGAGTGTCTCCCTTCCCAAATTCGTCAGCTAGGCCGTATTTTATTTTAAACGTAAGTTTTTGGTGTAGAAAGCTAATTTACAAAGCTAAGAATTGCTAGCCAACATGTAAGGGATAATGTACAGCGAGCCGGTCATTATCGTGAAATAAACCCTGACAGAGAACCTGATCCCTCTTATTTCCAGTTTAAACACTGCTAAATACCTAACAGAAATAGAGTGTAGAGTTTTTCTTTATTTTCTTGATGACTATTAATAAATAATCAAACAAACAAACAAAAAAAGACTGTTTGTCCCGGATACTTGGGCTACCGATTTTTCCACCTCTGTCCCTGCATTTATAAAAATAATGACTTAAAGTAAAAACAACTTATTAACCTCATTTGCTCGGTCTGTGCAGAGAAATCTCAGTCTGAGGTCTTTGGTACAGAACGAGTTAAAGGTGAAGTCTATGCAAAAAGACCAAGAGCTGAGATTTCTCTGTACAGACCGAGCAAATGAGGCTAATTAATAGTTTATTGCATGGGATTTAAAAATAGCGAACTTTATTAATTCACTTGTGGTACTGTCACAAACGAGCTTTCCAACATGCAGTGAGTTTTTAAACTTTATATCCCTTATGATATTTCCTGTATACCTGTTCTTTTAAAAATGAAAAATGCGAAATGCTTTTCTGGAAGCTGCTTAAGATTATAGCGCACAGTTATTTGTCATCTACACCCTGTTCTATATACATGATTTATTGTCTGACCAATCGGATTGCGCGTACTATTGTTGCCATATAATCAAATTAATTAAATATTATGATGGGTCTAACAAATATGCTTAGCAAACCCTCTATCCAACGCTGCTTGCTTGTGTACTGTATATTGTAGATCATAATACCATCGTCACTGGTGGAATTTCACATGTGACTTCTGTCATATTTGTTCCCCCTTTCATGTTTATTTGCTCAATTTTGTGCTGATGTTTGTAGATCTCTCGACTTGTCCACATCCTACCTCTCTGTGACATCTCTGTCCTGCTACAGATAAACACCATCACTCGCACTTAATGGCGTTCTGCTCTATACAAGTGGTCACTTCTTTGCCATTAAGGTTGTGTAGACACCGGCTCATAGTGTAACTCCTTCCTCAGCGATTCTGGGTCTGAGTGGTCTATTGCTTTATAGGCTATATTCTCTTACACTCTTACCCACTATGAAAGGTTTATATACTCCACTGATAAATAGAGTGTCTCCCTGATGCATTGTGGGAATAGTTTTGGGACTTCTGATGGAGTGCAGGGCAGCACTCCCAACAAGCATGTGGCTGAGGGTTTAACAGCCCAGTTCAGAGGGGAAAAAATGTCATTTACACAATATTCCACTTAGGCCAAAATGTAGTCTAACAGTCTGGACATGTTTGCTGCTTTTTTATTTATTTATTTATTTTTGCACTGGAGATAGGAGGATGTGGCACATTATAAAGTCAAAAGTCTGTGGACACATATAGTGTAGCTAGGAAGAAGTAGAGCTAATGGGTTTCCGAGTGGTGCAACTGAAAAGTACACCACTATCAACAAAGCGTTTGTGAGTTCGGGCACACAGCCATCCATGAACATGAGCCAATGTGATTGCTTGAGTTCTCAGGTAGGGAGGGATGGCTAGCATACACTGCCCTACCTGTCACTTTTAAGCAACAAATCAGGGAGAAATCCAGGGGGTGGTGGTGGGAGTCATATCAGCGAAAATCTGTACATATATTTTAATTCTGAAAGTCAAACTCAGTGGTGACTGTACCTTTGCTTTAGACCACACAGATGTGGATTGTATTTCTTTAAAAACACGCCATGTTTTATTTCTTGCATATCATTCTTGGAGCCAGTGCACAGATTTCCTTCAAACTTGGTGGAGGCTTAGAGATAGAGTGCTTATAACTTGGAAACGAGTGCAATTACTTTTGAATTACCTTTGACCTTGAGTGAACTTCAAAGGTCAATCCCCCAGCCATCTTGTTAATCTTTCAAATGAGGATGGTCACATCCACGTACATTAGAACATATTGTAAGCGGAGTACATGGGTAATTAAAACCAGCACCCATATAAGGTATGTTTACTACATTATCCATGCTGTGTGGTAGCAGTACCTTGCACTCTTTGAATCCCTTTGCAGTTATATTTCTTTTCCTTCATGCCTTTTTTTAGGGTATTTCAATTCTTACATTTTTTTCATATTTAATATTTTTCCCTACACATTACACATTCTGAATAATAACAATAAGAATGCTTATAAGATAAAATAATTATTTAAAAATAGTTCCTGCTTGATTTAAGGATGCGGTTTTTGTCAGTCTTGGCTGACTAGCAGCCTTCAGGGCTCGTCTTCACATTTGAGTGTGTGTTTGTGTATCAGGGGAGCTGAAGGGGTATTAGAAGAGAAGGAAGATGATGAGATGTCTGTCTGTGGTCTGTTTGGCGTTGCAGGCTGCACGAGTCCTGTGATACTTGATCTGATGTTAATGCGCTGCTGTGCGCAAACGAGAACGTGAGCTAGGGAGGGAGTGCGAGCCGGAGAGGGGGAGATGAGCAGATAATCCCGTCTGCCTGATGAGATTGAAGCCCCGGGATTGATTGATCGCCTAATCATAGGAGGAAATGGGCCTGAAAATGAACGGGACTTTGCCCTTGGTGTACCGCAGAGCTCAGGCAGCAGGACCGAGGCATTGTTAGGGCTGCAGCTAGTCACGGCCCTTAATGTGCACGGGACCTGATTTCATTTGTGTCTGATATACAGCTATATGATCCCCACTAAATGATCAAATAAAAAAATAAAAAAAGAACAAGGAAGAAGGGGAGATTGGTGCGAGGTGTAAATCAAGCTTTATTGCTGGAATATTACTTTTTTATACTGTCTGAAATTGACGCTTTGAGAAAGGTGAAAGGGAAAAAAAATCCAATATGAATTAGAATGGGTGGATGCCTGGAGACGTGTGTGTGTGTGTGTGTGTGTGTGTGTAAATATGTGAGTGGTGGGAAAGAGCAAGTATTGCAAGGTGATACAGGATGTTTTTATTATAGCTTGTACATTTTTTTGTTCTAATTACATTTACTTTATCAGTCATTTGTCTTGCAGATTAGTTTTTTGGAGTTTATAAAGCAGGAGTGTGGGAAAATCCTGTAATGTCACACAGGGAAAAAAATGCAATATGGAAGTCTCTGTATCAGTGATTAAAGGAGCGGTTCATCCCTAAACTATTCAGCTGCTTTAATTTAAAGCCTGTGCCTTTCGCCAAGTATTTCTATGACGTTTCAGTCAAAATCCAGCAGGTTCAAATCAGCCGTTGTATGGATTTGAAGGTTAAATGAATACTGCAGCATTGGTGTCCGAATCTCTAAAAACTGATGGTGTACTCATAAAACTGTCCCACTGCTCATCCCAGGACTATTATTTACAAGTCACAGTATTAGGACAGTTGTAAAAGATCTTTTCTCAGTATTAATTGATTGATTGATTGATTGTTTCAGTTAATTTGTTTGTCATTTTTCTCTGTCTCTCTCTCTCTCTCTCTCTCTCTCTCTCTCTCTCTCCATTTTGTGTGCTCCTCCATAGAGTACTGTTTCTTTAAGGGATCAAGTGGTAGTGGTCATCTAGCCTTCCAAACAATTTTCATTTTCAGAAAGCATTTTCAGATGCAAACGCCACAGCGAGTGGTAAATGAAAAATTCCTAGAATGCTTAGTGAACTAAGGCAGTGTAACCTGGAACAGCGAATGAAGCTAATAAACATTTACAATTGTGACCCATCTCGACGAAATAAGTCTTAATATACTAAACCCTTGTTTTTTTGTTTTGTTTTGTTTTGTTTTTTTTAATAAATTGAAATCTTTTTTTTATTTTGTAAACAAATTCATACATCTTGACACATTTTAGTCATATCTGTTAAATTTTGTCTGGTTTAAAAAACAATTGGGGGTCATTTTAAAGCTGTGAGTGTCCTCTATTTATGTAATTGTGTACATTACTCAAAATGTCAGTTTGTACTTTTAGACTCATTTTATGGTGATGGGTCACAAATCGCCATGTAAAAACCTTCAAATCCTTTGGTGTATTTAACAATGATTGGAAAGGTGGGGTGGGTGTGTGTGTGTGTGTGTGTGTGTGTGTGTGTGTGTGTAAATCTTTTAATGTGTTTGATTTCTGTGATAAAATCTTATCAGAACGCAGTATAGATTGTAGATGCGTGAAATGTTCAGGAGGAAACAGAGTCTTTTGAATGTGGTATTAAATTAATAGTGGAGCTCCAGAGCTCCGTACTACATAGAAATGTTGTAAAGCCGTGAGCTTGGAGTGGTTGCCGTGTCCATGCCTACATTCTCACTCAGGCAACCCAATAAATAAAGAAAATGGCAAGAAAAATATATTGTACTCACGCCACCATCTGTGCTATGTATACTTGGCCTTCATAGCTTATTCTCTTTCTTTATGTATGCAAGTTTCTCTAAATTTACACAGGCACAAATTTTGGAGTCCCATGTTTAGGCAGTGTCTAAATATTTATATAAAATACTTCAATAAAACTGTTTTTAACAGTGTTTAGGAACAGGCCCTTAGAGTTTGTAGTGATTCTTTACTGAGAAATGTGTTACACTTCCTGTTTGTGGTGATCAAGTAATCATTCATTTTCCCCAAAAGGCAGTGGATCATTATTAGGATTAAAAACAAATTGATAAAAATTGGAACTTTACTATTTAACCTCATTACCAGCTGATGATGTGATACAAATCATTTGCGTTAATGTTTACCTGTCTGTCTCCTCCTAGAGGAAGGTGTTTGAGCTGCAGTACTGTGTGTGTGTGTGTGTGTGTGTGTGGGCATGCAAGGCTGCTGAAAGTGCCGGAGCCAACTGATCAATGGCATTTATCACCGAGTCAATACTCCAGTCTATATCACTCTCTGTTTACTCCTGCTCTGCTAGTGGCATGTTAAACTGAGCGTGCTCTAAACTGCCACCCCGGGGCCTCTCTAAAAGCCACCCTCGCCACCACCATTGATTGACATGTCGATTAGCAGAGGAAACTGTTGACAGTGCAGCTCTGTTTGATGATTATAGGCAGCTTGACAAAAGGGCTTTTTTTTTTTTGTATTGTAGTGCATGAACCAGCTGCCAGTTTTAAATTTATTCAAGTCAGATTATTACAGATAGATATAGAAAATGCTCATTTACTACCATTTATAGTACACAAACACTTGATGTAGTTTATCACAACATTAAATATATTGTTATATTGCTCAGCCCAGCTTTATAAAGATTCTGGGATACAATATAAAGGAAAAATCATTTATTTATTTATAAAAAAACAAACAAACTAATAAGCAGCATTCAGAACAGATTTTCATCAATAACGCTTTGAAATGCTTTTTGTTTTTTAATCAAATACTGCATCAGAGATATCTGATTTATCAACAGGCAAATAAGTCAAATTAATTTTGGCGTATAGAAAGCTGGCCAAGGATGAAATAATGGCTCCCCAGTGTCAAATGCTGTCCTATTTTTTTTTTTTTTTGTGCAGCAAAGCAGCAGTTTAATTTTCTTTATATACGGCTTCTGTTCCAAAATCCATAAAATAAAAGCATTTAAAGCATAAATATGTGTTTATTTTTTTAATTAGCAGTATAGATAAGCCTGACTAATATCCAGCAGAAACACTCATCTTAGTTTGTGTGATTTGAGAAATGAGAAATGTTATCTTCTTATTCCTGCAAATAAATGGTAGTGGTGTTTTTTTTTAAGCAGTGTATATTTAAGAGAAGGTCAAGCAGCAGTTGAGAAGTATTAAAAACTCTCCTTTTCACTTGTAAGCTAAGTCGTACTTCTTAATTCATCTTTCTTAATTGTGTTCGCTGTTAGCCTGGAAATAATCACAGGCTAATCTCAAATATGCTCTCAGACAGGAAGGGTCCTCATCATCAGTGCCTTTAACATGCAACATTTAATCATCGTCAGCTATTCAACAGAGTGGAAAAAACAGGATTTTAGTCATTTAGTCATTTTCAGGCCATAGTTCATTATGTTCGTCGTCGTAAGGCAATTGCCAATGTTCTTTTTGTAATGATGTACTGTACTTTTGATCCTGCAAAAATTCTAATTTCACACTCTTGGTATGCAGACCTTTGGCTCTTTTCAGTATAATGAGGGAGGCAATTTAGTTATCAAAACACTGTGTTTGGAGAGACTAGTATCCACCAGAGTTTTGCGTTAGTGTGAAGTCTGCATTATAAAGTAAGCTGACAGCCATTGAGAAACGGTAAATTGCCAACTTAGACCCTTGACAGAAAAAAACTCTTAAATGACTGTTTTTGTTCTGGATTGTTCAAACAAGGCCACAGTTCATGAATCTCTCTCTTTTGTCTCTCGCTCACTCGCTTCCTACCCCCTCCACTCCTCACCCCATATCGCCGTGCTTTGTTCCCTCTCTTTCTGCTGCTGACTCTAAAGACCTTGCAGTGATTTAATCTCCACATGAATTGAATAAGCTTGACCTTATACAGACAACACTAATTACAAAACCAGATCAGTCCTCTTAATACAGGCCTGCACTTTTGCCACGCAGACACATATTTTTGCATATTTGGCACTTTTGACGCACTGCAGAACCAATTCCATGATGGAAGACTTGGCTAATCGCGAGCTCATCCTATTTGCTTGTTGGGTCAAATATTGCATGGCTTTATTATTGTTGCTGTTGGGTTTTTTCTCGAGCCACTGTTTTAATTGGAGCTAGGCTGTCCAATGATTTCTTACTGAGTAAGTCAACACAGCGCCCCACAGTGTCTGTGCATTTAACTATCGCAGCTTCAAGTTTTTCCAGATTAAACTAATGTAACCTTAAATAGATAATCAGTGTTAAATGCTGGGCTTTACTAAACAGAAAATTGTAATGATTGGCAAACTGGTAAGGAATAAAAGAATTAAAACTCTTCAGGTTGTGGAAAACGACAGAAATACTGAGACGGCTTCATCTTATCATCTCGTCACTGATTATTTTTCTATAACAGCACAATTTAATTTTATTTTAAATACAAACCGTTTTATTTTAAAATCTTCACTCCAGGGTGAAGCTTACATTTAAAACAATTGGTTGAACCCTGGCCTAAATTAAGGACTAAGCAGCGTTTACACTGGAAGTGGGGAGCAACTCAAGTGACATTGAGACACAAGAGGATTTCGCTCTTGGCCAACTCTGGTTGCCTTGGTAACATTTTCCTGCATTTCTGTTTCCGGGTGAAACCGTGAGCAGTGAACAGCTAGTTCTCGACGGGAGGTGTAGATCCACGATCACTATTTAGCTAGTTCAGAAATAAATAGATGAATCTCTAGAAGTGAGCGAGATGATGTTTTTGCGAAGTCAAAACATCTAACAGATGACTATCTAACTTAAACCAGCCCTTTTAAAGCTGAAACGCAAACCTGGTTCCTGTTTTATGCATCATTTACTACCTGTAAACAGCAGTTTGCTTAAAGGCGTTTATAGATGATTTATAAGCTCTCCAACACTCCCACATACACTTCCCTCAGTCTGTGTATTCTTGAGTCGACCAAACTCAAACCATGGCTGAGGCTCGCTGATGGAAAAGTGGGGTAGACTGTGCCAGTGGAAGTGGTTTAGAGGTTGGGGCAAATAAAAGCTTCACTTTTTCTGCCAACACCAACTGCTGTGTAGAATGCATGTGTGTGTGTGTTTTCTGTAGCTCATGATTCAGGCTGTGCATCAGATAAAGCATCGCCTTTATGTTGCCCACAGCTTTAAAACCTGTGGAGACCCCTTTACTTAGATTGACTTTAATCTTTGAGCCTTTTTCCTTGTCACCTCAAAGTGTGTGCTGCCTGACATGATAATGATGTGAACCTGTCCAGAGTATTAGAGTTAAGCTGACTGATTAGACTCCACATCGATTAGCCTATCACTCATTGCTGGCCACACCGGGGAAACTGCATAACACACAACACAAATATTGCTTATACGCTTTTGGAAAGATCTTCTGGATCTGACTACTGGATCTTAATATCTTGGATTTGTTTATTTTATTTGCGTTACTCATGTAAGGCTTACAAATGTACTCTAATTACCGATAAGAAAAATAACAATTGAACTATCCTGACTAATGTTTCAAAGTGTATAAATGGTTGTTATTCTTACTTTTTTTTTAATAAAAAAAAAAAAAAAAATTCTGGATGCTGATTGGTCAGGTGGTGTTGATTAATTTTCATTAATGATTAATAACATCAGCTTGGACAGTAGTTCAGCTACAAATCAAAATAGTTTCTAGCTGCTGTAATTATAAGTAAAAGTGCCAATCACTACGCCCCTGTCCCACCCCACCATCCTCAAAGGTGTTCAGTGGAATTGAGGTCAGGCTCTGTACAAATGTTCTTCTACTCCAAACTTGGCAGCCCATGTCTTCCTGGAGCTTGCTTTGTGCACAGGAGCATTGTCATGTTGGAACAGGTTTCTAGTTAATGGAGATCTTAATTCTACAGCAGACTTAGGCATTCTGTACAACTGTATGCTTCTAACGTTGTGGGAAACACATAGGTGTGATTGTAAGGTGTCCACAAACTTTTGGCTGTAGAGTTTAAGTATAAAACTTTATCTGAATCAGAAATAATAATAATAAACCAGTGTCAGTAAATGCACATGCCTGACGTTAAGCAATATGGAAGTATATTGTCCTGACTGCGATGTCCTTCGGTGTGCATATGATTTGAAGTCATTCTATTTCAGATTAGAAAATGGAAGGTTTTTTTTTTTGTCTGTCTCATATACTATTCTATGCACAATGTGCCAATCACAGTTCTTTTCTTTCAGATTATAACCGACATAAGCAGACCTCGTCAAGGTTTCCTGCTGCAAGCAGTCATTGTCCGATGTTCAGCAATCGACTTTTGTTCTCCCTACGCTTCTAATTCTTCAAATTCTGCTCCTGAGAGGCTTCAGTTAAAAGTCCACATTCTTAATGAGAAACAGCAGAGCCATGCAAACCGACTGCTTTATACTTCAACGTTATTATTGTTGTTGGCAAGGAAAGAAATATGCACATAAATCGACAATATTCCAGATGTCTCACGACTGCATCAGCTGTGTATCTTTTTAGTGACCTTTTGAGTCGACAGCCTCAAAGGAAAGGTTAGCGGTCCACTGTGTGGGACGTGTGGTGGACCTGAGGCTGCATTCCCCCCTCCTTTAATACACGCACTCCACTTTGTGTGAGTGTGTGGTTTCTTTTAGAGAGAGAAAAGAGAGCAGTCTGGTAAAGGTTAGGACCCTAGCCTTGTCTGAACAGTCTGAGGCCTTTAATCCAGGAACAAAGTAATTAAGGTCCAACGCTGAAGAAAAGGCCAATTAAAGTGAACTGGAGGCCCATGTCTGGAAAATGAGCATGTTTGCTGCAGAAAGCGAGCCCTTTTATCAGGCCGCTGGGATCTTTTTGCCTGGGTGCCCAGGGAATCGTTAGGCCTGCCAGCCATGAGTAGTGTGTATTATTCATCCGTGAGTTCTTTATTTTAGTTCTAAAATCCACAACATGCTTAACACCCAAGCAGCATTCTGATGAACCAAATACTAAGAGCTATATATAATATAATGGCCAAAAAAAACCACTCACATATAACTACAGGCATTAACACAGATTTATCCCCTGTTTGTGCTGATGATAAGCTCTCCACTCTCCTTGGAACTTGGAGTGTAGCTGTATTGATCATTCATCCACAAGAATATTAGTGAGGAGGTTAAGAACTGATGTCGGGATGGTCAGAAGGCCTTGTGCACAGTTAGTGTTCCAGTTTATTGATCAGCGTGTTGAGTGTGGTTGAGGTCAGGGCTCTGTGCAGGACACTCAAGTTCTTCCACTCCAGTCTTGGCAGACGATGTGTACATGGAGCTCACTTTGTACAGGAGCACTGTCATGTCGGAAGTGATTTTGGAATCCTAGTTCCAGTGGGGGGGATATCTTCATGCCACAGCACAGAAAAACATTTGATGCAAGTGTGGCAACAGTTTGGGCAAGAATCATTGGGCAAAAATTTTGTCCATATTGTCAATAACCTTACATTTTTTGCAAAAAACAAAAACAAACAAAAAAAACCCAACATAATTTTCACCTTGACATCAATAGAAAACGTGGCTCTTTCTCATATTCCATGTCAGTATGTTCACATATCAATGCAACGGTACTGCTGAAAAGTCAACTGAAGCTGAATGGAGGCCGTCTGTGTTGGCATAGAAGATTCTGGACACGAGCCTGGCCTCATGATGACTACACTGCGCCAGCTTCAAGTCAGCCAGTTATATCAGATTATGTTTCCTTAACCTCTGACCATCGAATTAATCTCCTCGCCCAACTCTTTGGTTCTAGCCTAGCTTTTAGCATCCTGGTTTCTTTCAGCACCAGCTGTTGTCCATGTGGACACCCACTTCTGGCCTGCAATAGCTCCTGCTGCACTTCAACCAGGTCATTAGAGAGAGATTTGCCCACACATCTGTTAAGCATACACAAAACAATTCACTTCACTTACCAGCTGTGGGCATCTGCATGCTATTTTCTGCCCTCTGCAGGCTAATCGGAGTAACGAATGCACTTAATGATGCAAGAGCTTGTCTTACGTGCATGATGATGATGATGCTGGGAAATATATGGGGTATTGCAAAGTATTGCACCAAAATATGAATCATTTAATTTCCAAATGTAGTAAATTGTGGTAGTTAAGGATGATTCTAGCCAAGTACCATGGATAGGAATGTCACCTTCTTGTGCTGTTCAACATATTTAAAGTTATTTAAGGATATATTTATTATTGATTTGTATTTAGACCTGCTCTCAAAAGATGATCTTTTCTAGAAGTCTTCAGTCTATAGAGATAAAAAAAAAAAAGAATGTTAAATATTTTCAAAAATTTTGTAAATTAAATTAATTGATATGATGCACACCAGGTTATGTGGATAAAACTCTTGGAACTTCAGCTCGTTCATTTTATCATCATTCATATCTTACTCAGTTCAGCCACAGTTAAGGCTCAGTCCATGATCTCTGAGTGATCCTGTTTCCTACTGTAGCCTCAGATCCTTGTTCCTGTCTGACAGGAGTGGAAGTCGGTGTGGTTTCACTGTTTTAGTCTTTCCGCCTCAAGGTTGTGTATTTTGAGTTGCTTTTCTGCTCAGCATGGTTGTAAAGAGTGGTGATTTGAGTTAACTTGAGCCAGTCTGGCCATTCTCCTCTAACTTCTGTCACCAACACCAGTGGGCATGTTTGATGTGAATGTTAGCTGAAGCTCATGACCTGGATCTCCATGATTGGCTGATTGGACAATTGCATGCATGAGTAGATGTTCCAGTTGGCTGATGATCCGTCTTTCTCACCACTCTCCTCTCTCCTACACATTCGTGCTGGAATGTCGTTTTACTTTATTTAGAAATTAAGAAAGGGAGATGGCGTGGGAACAAGCCCACTCATCTCCGTTAAGCAACAAGGCGGCTGTGTTATTGACTTCACTGCTCTGAGAGTTTAATTCATGTCTAGTCAGTTTTTTTGCGGAGGTGGATTTATAGATGACGTGTACCCCATGGGTCAGATTTAACACAGTGATGTAATTATTATGGGTGTGGGCTGTGGCAAAATTAACATATTGTCAAAAAACAACAGTCTTCCATTGAAATATGAATAATAAATCTCAGGTTTGAGTTTAAAGGATAGCGGAACAAATTCCAGTGTACTGCACGGTCCTAAACCGACGACGCTAAACAGCTAGTTAAGCAGATTAAAGAAAACAAAATGAGTAAAAAGAGGATAACTGTGTGGGTGTATCCCTATCCTCTACTGTCATAAAAAGTTCCTGATGTAGCCCACTGTAGTCAGCAGATTTTTATCTGACATTTCACCTATAAGATTGAGTTAGCTTCAAGGTGGCAGAGTTTGGTGCCAGAATGATATTGTAGGTGTTACATAGTGTGATGGAATTGAGCTAGTTGTTCGGTTTTGTCCTGTTTGCCCACATACCAGTGTTCTCATTCATTCGTTCATGTTTCGAACTGCTTTATCCTTTTTTATGGTGGTGTAGAGGCTGGATCCTATCTCAGCCTTCTCTGAACAAAGGTGGGGTACACCCTGAACGGCTTTCCAGTCCATCGCAGGGCCGGGTTTTCCAGAATCTAAAATGGACGTATGTAATCCGTGCCCGCTAATTAAAAATAATTATCCCAGCAGCCAGGCTGTGTGTGTGTTGTGCGGCAGCCAGCGGAATTCAGAACGGCTAACTCATGCAGTATTTAAAACCCTCATCATACTCTGCCATGTTCCCACAATTTCCTGAAAAGACTGGGTGTATGCAGTAAGTAAAATATAATACAGTATGAACGCAGTAGAAACTGATAAGTATGGTCTCCATGGACACAGAGGTCGTGGTTTAACTTCGGACATGTTAAAGAAAACCCTGTGGGGGTGTGGTGGAATCAGGATGCAGTAAGAACTTAATACAGTTTTAGTAACAGTGGTATTGATGTAGTAAAGATGTAATTAACACCAAGACTTCAGTGCCGTAGTACAAGCTTGGCATGGACTTGTTGGACGTAGGTATGGACACAAGACAATCGCAGAATGAAGGTGCAGTGATAATCAGAACCTGACAGACGCAATGAGAACATAGTATGCGCATGCTGCAATCTGATTGGTCGTAGTAAGAAATTAGTGACGGGCGGTGCAGCGTGGTAAGGAATTGGTGGGAATGGATGTAGTAAGGATGTAGTATTAACTTCACAAAACTGCACATTTTTCCATTTTGGCCGCGCCCCACGGTGGTCATTGAAAATTTTAGGACACAATGTGGTCTTCATGTGAGTGTGATGGGGGCTTACATTTTGCTACTTAAGAAATAGTGTTTTGTACCATTACTGATGGGGCCAGTGGGGCCGAATTCCTGTTAGACCCCCTGTGAATCCATGCTAAGACCACTGGGCACAAGTGTGCCTCTGTCCACCCATCAGTAAAAATGGGCACCAGTAAAAAATACTGGGGAGGTGACCTGCAATAGACTGGTGTCCCCTTAAGGAGGAGTTGAACTCCTAGTCGCTTTGCTACAGAAACCGGGTATAAGCTCCAGCCTGATGAACCAGTAGGCTCGAGTGCAAAAAGCCCAGCAGATCTTACCTTTATCTCTACTAATAATCCTCCTATTTTTTTTTTCTTTTTAGTAGTAATCATTCTTATTAATTAGTATTCCCTATTTATTTTTAGTGTGCAAACCATTTCTAGATCGAACACGTTCTTCAAAACATTCCTGCCAATTTCATTTTTTTCCACCTGATGGCTTTAATTATCCCCATTACATTGTTCATGCTGTATATCTCACTCCTTGATCTTTCTCTCTCTCTTGTGTCTTTCTATCGCCGCACATACCATTTCTTTGAGTAGACAGTGAGCCAGTAGTGTCCTTTTGAAAAGGTAATGACGCTGGTGTGTTGATATTATGAATGCGTGCGGCGCAGTGTAATGACCCAGCTCTTTATTGCCTGCCGCATACTAATCCCAGAGCTGGAGATGTGAAATGACACCTGCAGGGTGGTTTGTGTGTGTGTGGTTTGTGTGTGTGTGTGCATGCGCGTGTATGCGCATGTGCGCAAGCAGCACACCCACATGAAACGAACAGCACCATTAAAAATGATCAAAGAAATTACTGCACTGTGCTGCAATGAGCCACTCTCCAATGTGTGACTAAGAGCACAGACTACTCTCTGTACAGCGCACACTGACATGTGTACACACTGACACGAATACCAATCACTGTTTTACCTGAAATATACATGTCGTCTCGCAGATCCGCCGTGTATATATGTTTTGCTTCGATTTGCCCCAGGCGTTTTGAGCAGCACAGGAAATAGCACTCATGCTTACTCTATAAATTACTGTCAGTGTTATGCCATGCTGCCATGCTCGTGAATTATTTATTGATCTGTTGTGGTTGTATTCGACAACCGTAATCAAATATTGATACAACATTAAATTAAAGCATTAACACTGTTTTCAGATTTGTAAAAATGGAAAATTGTAAATGTGATGCCTATTTTTCAAGGTCTATCTGTCTGTCTGCTTGTCAGCCTGCCTATCTATCTATCCATCTGTCTATCTGTCTGTTTGTGTGTGTCTTTATTTATCTGTCTGCCTGTCTGTCTATCTATTTATCAGTCTGCCTATCGATCTATTTGTCACTGAGTCTATCTGTCTGTCTGCCTATCTATCTATCTATCTATCTATCTATCTATCTATCTGTCTATCTATCTGTCTATCTATCTGTCTATCTATCTGTCTATCTATCTACTAATCAATCTATCTATATATTGATCTATCTATCTATCTATCTATCTATCTATCTGTCTATCTGTCTATCTATCTATCTGTCTATCTATCTATCTGTCTATCTATCTACTAATCAATCTATCTATATATATTGATCTATCTATATATCTATCGATCTATCTATTGACCTATCGATCTATCACTCTATCTATCTATCTATTTGGGATAATACAACTCGGCTGTTGGTGAATCTTTTAGATAATGACTTCAAACTTGCGTCCTGATCAACAGATATGTTAACATAAAAATATTTTTCAACAGCCATCCTAATTAATTTTTTATTCTTGATCATTTTCATGGAATTATAACAGTTTTATCACTAAAGGCATATAAATTAAAGAGCCATTTTTTATTAGATTTATAGAATGTATCTTTTTGTCATGTTTTTGTTTGCCAGGTTCCTCGACTGATTGTGAACATGGTACAGATTTTCACTATGAAGCCTCTGAGGGAAGTTCAGAAGCCCTCCCTTGGCTGCCAACTTCAAAAGTATTTTCCTCTCTCTCTCTCTCTCTCTCTCTCTCTCTTTCTCACACACACACACACACACACACACACACACACACACACGCACGCACGCACACACAGTGCCTTTCACTTCT
>JAQMYF010000017.1:12007368-12029942 GCA_030014195.1 Neosilurus mollespiculum | reverse complement strand
CTGCGATAAAGCCCCCCTCCCTCCCTCTCTCTCTCTCTCTCTCTCTCTCTCTCTCTCCCTCTCTCTCTCTCTCTGTTAAATGACCAGTATGGAAAGGCAGAGAGTACTCTTCCCACCTATAGCAAATAATAAATTCTGAAGGCTGAATAAGTTTCTGACAAAGAAAGAATAATGTTTAGGGGGAGCAGGCGGCATCCAAGACAAGATTGCATTTGTATTCTAATTATTTTCACAAATGTCATTTATGATTTTATTTATTTATTTATTTGCACAGCACCACAGGCAAAAAATCTCAGGGAGCCATTTTAGTAAAAGAGTCCTCCTCCTCCTCCTCCTCCCTTTTGTGTGCCGCTGGTCTGAGCGCGAGGCAAGCGTGAGTGGCTGTGGGGAAGGTTGGGTAATTACTCCAGGTTTTTATTTATGTGTCGTAAGGTGACAAGCGATGCCGGAGCGATATATGCATGCAGATCTAACTTGATGTGTATTCATAAATTAACCGAGGGTCTGATATTATTTTAAAGAAATCGAGCTTTAAAGGTGCACGAATGAAGCTTGTACCCCTCCTCCCTCCCTCTCCTTTCTTTCTTTTATATATAGTGCTGTTCTCCAGTGTTACCTCTGTCAGGTTTTTCTGATACAAATATTTGATAGAAAAGACAGAGAGGAGAGGTTTAGATGTAATTGTGTGCTGCGGAAGCTCCTGATTAGTTCACTTCGACCATCCTGTTCTGTTTCCAGAGCTTAAATAAATGAATCTTTAATTCAGTCAAGCTTCGAGCTTTCAGAAGACTCGTTTTTTCATACATGTGCACCTTGTCCTTTAAGAATAATCGTCAGCGTGCATACCAGCATGTCAGTGGTTACATACATAATCAAAAGAGTAAATAAAGAGGGGTGTGTAGACAAGAGTGCGCATCTTGAGCTTGGGGAGTCATGAAGCTTTAGCGCCACCTGTCCTTACCGTTCTCTCGTAGTAAGTCTACACATTCAAACGGACAAATACAAGCACAACCAGACACTGCACTGGATTGCTGCTGTGCCTCGCTCACTCACTTCCTCGCTCCCTCCCTCAGTATTTCCCATTCATATTCGATTTTCTGGAGCAATGAGATATTAAATGAGAACTTCCTCTTTTCCCTTCTTCATCAGCTCATACTGGTGCAATGGCGCATGAGGAAAATAGGAACGGCCTGTCTTTGTGCTTAACGTATGTAATGCTACGCTAGTCAGCCGACGCCGTGGGGCACAGCGGCCACCATGTTCATCCCGATATGATAAATAATGCAAATGTGGGTAGCGGCGGTAAATGCCATAGCAGGCACGCGGATGTAAAGAGAGCTGATTGTTGTGCTGTCAGGCAGATTTGCATGAAAAAGGCCGGCCTAATTGCGACACTTAGCCGGAGTGTCCTGATAATACAGAACAGGATGGGGCTCCTCTATAAAGCCAATCTAAGCAGACCAATTTACCCTGTGAATTTTTTTTCTTTTTCATGGAGGTGGCACTGACTAGAGACTATGATGTCTTTTTGTTCCGAGCGATTCACTGCCATCATTTCTGGCCATGTAAATCACATCACAGTGATCAGCCATTCATTTGAAGCAGCACATAAATTTCAGTCTCTCCTTCAGTTCTCACTGCAGAAGTGAACTGCGAAAGAGTGGTTTCAGGGTAAGGGCTGTGCGTGTTGTGGGGGGGCGATGGTTGTGTTATTTGATGTTTGGATGGAATAGGGTGTGGAGCATTGGCTGCCGTAGGCGAGCCTGCCTTCCTTTTCTTCCTTTAATAATACATGATGGATGTTTCAAATTAGAAAACAATGCAGCAAGAATCCAATTTAGTCTTCGGAGGAAGTATAAATAAATAAATAAAAAACCTCTAGTGGAGTTCTGTATCACCATGCCCCTCTTTTGCTCTAATGCTCACACAGGGCCTAGCACATATGATTTAATGCGGCTCGTGAAAATGGCGCCATTATGTACACTATTAACAAATCAAGTGCTGTTCTGCTGAAGAGTGAAGCGCTGCCACTTAGGGGTTGGTGGGTGGCCCTCTGTCTCATGACACTGATTTATGGGCCCTGTTCCTAATCAAGGCAAGGGCAGAACTTAAGATGGGGATTAGCACAATGCTCAATGGTGTGGCAAAGCGGGGGCGAGAGCATGATGAGAGGTGGCACCATTTAATTATAGCTGAGTGAAAAAGTTTGCATCTGGTTAATTTGAAATGACAAAAGTAGGACATTTCATGCAAGTTAGATTTAATTGCACAAGATTTTCTGAAATATGTAGGTAAAGGTATTACTGGTAGAATAAAAGAATATTTCATGTCCTCCAGCACAAAAGGAGTTTGGTGAAGGTATTGTAATCATCCGCATATGTTTGTTTGTTTCTCAGTTGGTTTGTTAACAAAATCTTAAATTTTTCCAAACTTGGTAAGGACACTACACTCCCTGAGTCCCAAAGATGATTACATTTTTTTAATGGCAAGATAAAAGGTGAAGGTTAGAGCAAGGTCACAAAGTTTTGGAGACCGAGAGAGGTCATAACTTCAAAATGAGTGCAGATAGATATGCCAATATTATGGAACATTCATGTGGAACTTCAGTGACCTTGAAAGGTCAATCCCAGCCAACTTTGAGTCCTTCAAACAAAAGGTTATTATTTATTTATTTATTTGCTAATTTGGTCGCACTCACATGGATAATTAAAACCAGTTCCCATACAGGGCCTATTTGCTACCTCATCCTGCCTGGTGAAAGTGACTTGCACTCTATGAGAGCACCTCTAGTTTGTAACTGTAGTGTACAGTGAGAGGAAAAATTATTCAAGTTCATATATCCAGTTCAAATTTTACTCAGGTTATATAAGTTTTGATTTGGTTATCATTTATAATTAAAATGTATGAAGCATGAACAATAAAAAAAATGAAATTTGATACATTATATCAAAAGCACATGTACTTAAAAATATAAAGCATATATAAAGGTAAATATTAAATAAAAATAGAAAAGGTTTTAGAATAAAGCTTTTATGCAAGACTTTTGGTTCTCAATTATTTCATGCAACATGTAGTGATCACACTGAGGGAGAAAGAGCTTCCTGAAGTTCTCATGGACTCAATTATTAAACACTTAAATAAAAAAAAAAAATCACCTTAAACCTCCCTGTTTGAACAATTTGATATAATACAAGTACATAGAAATATAGCTTATTGTCCTCAAACAGGTGCACCACATATGGATGGTAAGAAAGAAGCTAGCAGTTACTTGATGCAAAAAAATCCAAAAACTTGCAGGATGACCTGAAAGCAGGAGCAACAATTAGCTTCGGCAAAACTACTGCAGCTAAGAGACATGTACAGATAAAAGCTTTAAGACAAATCAGAGCAGATATGATCCCAGGATCGTCATTATCACGCCCACAGTGAAGCATAATGATGGGAGCATCATGATTATAGGGCTTCTTCTCTGCAGACAGTACACAGCCTTTCTTTATAATCAGTATGAAATGGGATGGGGAATTGGACCGGGATGAATCAGAGATCCGTTTCAGCAAGACAGCGACACCAAACATCCAGCCACAATAACTGAAGAAGGACTTGCATGATTGAATCACACTGAATATTTGGGAAAATTTAAAAATTGAGAGTACATCAGAGGGATTGACGACGATTTACTTAGAAGAACGGGCCAAGGTTGAACCTTAGCACGGTACAAGCTGTAAGACTCTACCGTGTGTTCCAAATTATTATGCAAATATGAGTTTGCTTTATCTGCGAAATGTTTTTGCTGATTGTTACTCAATTTGAATTTTTTTCTATTGCAAATACGTATTCACAATATTATTTGGCAGTTTTTGGATTTTTTGTACCATATTTTTCAAAAAAAATGTATTTATTTGAATTTGAGTTCCAGATTATTATGTAAGTCAAACAAACATAAAGAAAATGATATTATCAAGCAGACAACGATGCAATTTTATTATTACAATAACAAGTGTCACATTATCAATATTCATAATAATTTGTATAGTTATTTTAATAAGATTTAAATGGAAAAGGACACTTTATACCAAAATGTAACTGCCTTTACAAACTAAAACTGGAATCAACAGAAGTAGCAAATTTTTTTTATATAAATATGGGGTCATATTGCTTTCCACAGATTGTCTTTTAAAGAAACCTGTTCACTGTTGACACACAAATCCTTCAAGATTCCCCAAAAAAGTTTTTTTATGGGGATCCAGTCTGAAGAATTTTAAGGCCAAGTTGTGAGGCTTCAGGAAAAGGCTCTTTGGTTCTTTTAACTGATTAGATGCGAGCTACCTGTATGGACCTGGTGGGTGGGACAGAGGTTGGGTGCTCCATGAACGTGCAACTCTAACACGTCTAAGAAGGCAGCAAGGAGACGGAGGAGTGATGATCTGGCCTGCCATCATTGCAGATGAAATAATTTGGCCTTTTAAAGTGGAAGAAGGCGTAAAAATTACCTCTGAAACCTACACCAAGTTCCTGGAGCAAAACTTTATTACATGGCACAAGTCAAAACCTGCTAGCTTCCGGAAGAACTTCCCATGAAGTTCTCAAGTTTTCATGCAGGGTAATGCACCCAGTCATGCTTCAAAGTACACAAAAGAGTGGCTGGCCAAGAAAAACTTCAAGGACAACCGGCTGGAGATGGCTTCACCAGATCTGAACCCAATGGAGAACTTTTGGGCAATTCTAAAACAGGAGTTAAATGCCAATGGCCAACAGTATTCCTCTAAGGACAGCCTCTGGAGAGCAATATTAAGCACAAGCAACACACTCCAATACTATCAAGAACCTTTCATACTCTGTTGATTCCAGGCTGGTTAAAGTCTTACAGTATACAGGTGGATATATCAACATGTGAAGTGAACTATTTATTTAAATATTTTTGAATACTATATAATATTTTGTTATAGTAGTTATTAGAGAAATAGTTAATGAAATACTTGGTGATATAAAAATAAATTTCTGTTTTATGTTTGTTTGAAATTTCATTTTCTTCATTTTTGGCTTGACTTGCATAATAATCTGGAACTCAAATTCTAATTAATAAGATTTTTTTGGAAAATATGGTACAAAAAATCCAAAAACTGCCAAATAATTTTGCTAAAATGTATTTGCAATAGAAAAAAAATTGAGTAACAGTCAGCAAAAACATTTTTCAGATAAAGCAAGAGAGATTCTCCCTTTACAGTAAATGTGGACTTTGCAGTGTGACAGATGTTTGGTTTGTATATTAGAGATGGGTTTTGTCCCAGTTGTTAATATTATTTCCATTTTTTGCTCCAGTATTTCTATTTCTGAATAATGATAATTCCTCAATTAAAACTCTTACGGTTTTTATCTTTAGCTTTGTAAAAGATGAATATTTTCTGCTTTAGTTTCATTTTTTCTTTTGAGAATGCTACCGCAGCAAGATGCAGATGTGGATGTAGAGTAGTATTTAGGCTGTACGTTGTAACAAAGCTTTTAATCAGATAATTAAAATTAACAGAGTTTTTTTTAGGTTTTTGTTTTTTTTTGGGGGTTATTTTTCCTTTTTTTTTTTTTTTTTTTTTTTTTCCTGCCCAGACACCAAGAATTCTATTTGCAGAATATCTGATGAACAGTGACGTGACCTTAAAGGCTTCAGAGTTGCTTCGTTCTGTAGTTTCTTACTGAAGGCTGATGTGTGCAGAAGGGCAGTATTTATGGTTTAACTGTAGAAGGTGTTTATTTATTTATTTATTTATTTTTGCTTTTTTTAAGCAAAAAATAAAGGCAAATATATTCACTCAGGCTAATTCACTGAAGCAGAAAGGACACTGGATATAAAAAGATGAATATTATCTTGAGCCCTAAAGTGACAGGATTAAGTTACTTTGGTCCTGCAGTAATTTCCTGTTTCTTGGTGCTACTCTGTGATTTTATTTTCAACCAGATAGGGAATGTCTCTGTTCTTCACAATCCTACTTTAAGAAAATGACAGTCTCAAATCCTGGCACAAATCAAATATTTTATTTATATAATCCAGATAAATGACTGTGATTTTCTAATCTGTTGTTGTCTTGCACTTGTGAGGACTTCTGCTCGCTGTATTTAGTCTTGATCCACAAATCAATGATCCTCCCCCAGATTGTTTTAAATTTACGTTTTAAATATTCCTTTCTTGATTTTTGATATACTATATGAATCCCACATGGAAAATTTGCCTCTGCATTTAACCCATCCAAAGTGAGCGCACACATGTAAACAGTGAGCCCACACACTCGGAGATGTTGCTGTGACTCGGAGAAGTGGGCTGCCACATTGTAGTTGTTGGTTAGGTGCCTTGCTCAAGGGCACTTTAGACGTGAAGGTGGCGGAAGAGGAAGGTGCTGCTCATTTTTCTAGCCGGTTTGGGAATTGAACCAACAACCTCTCTCAAATCCGCTTTTCTAACCATTAGTCCACGGCTGCCCCTAATAGATATTAAACACTTCCCATATCATCATCTGGGCTTTTTGAAACTTTGCGATCATGAGCTTCATCCCAAACTACAAATAAATTCAGTCTCTTCTGTACTGCAGTACTAGTATGACAGCTTGGGGACCATCAACAATTTTGGGAATGGAATATGCGATCATATGACCGCGTGACACATCTGTGTTTATAGAAAATGGAGCCTGCAAAAAACTCAAGTCTCCGTCATCCTTTTTTATTGTTGTTCCTATGTGAGATATTAATAAAATGATAATAATAAAAAAAATCTACATAGATAAATAAATCTGTTGTTCCGGAATCCAATGCGAAAGGTGATGAGAACGGATGGATAACAAAATGGCAGAAATTTTTCATTTTCTAGTTGATAATGTGGTCAGTCTGCAATTAAAGTATATTAGTGGTTTGCATGTCCGTCTCACAGCAAGAAGGGTCTGGATTTGAGTCCAGGGCTTGGCGAGGGTGTTTCTGTGTGAAGTTTGCTTGCTCTCCCCGTGCTCATGTAGGTTTCCTCCAGGTACTCAGGTGTCTTCTGACGATCCAAAGACGTTCACATTAGGCTAACTGGCTGTTCCAAATTGCCTCTAGGTGTGAGTGTATATGATTGTGTGTATGTGTTGGCCCTGTGATGGACTGGCAAGCTGTTCATGGTGCACCCTGCCTTCCTCCAGAGTCGGCTGAGATAGGCTCCAGCCTCCCTGTGACCATAATAGGGTTAAGCGGTTTAGCAAATGAATGATTGATTGTTTTCTGTATTGTGTATGATACACAATTTGGATTTTAAAAAATGTATTAAGCTGTGCATGCACACTGCTGGTTATTTGTGTCCGAACATTTTGACAGTTGGTTCATTTATTTATTTATTTATGTTGTAATCGTTGAGTTGTTCTGTTCACAGACATACCCTAGGGGATATTCTTTTCAAAACTTTTCCTTTATCTGCCCTTCCTTTCCAGAGAGAAGTAAAGTTGTTAGCGATGTCAGCAGCTCTGTAAGGTTCATTAAGTCTGTTTTTTGTGCAAAAATAGACCTGGAAATAGGATTAGAGGTCAAAGTTGATTTTTTTTTCTTTTGTGAAACTGTGAATGTTCCTAGTTTTAATCAAGCCCATAAAGCAACATGATTGAGATTACTTTTGTCTCATGTATTCTCTCTCCTAGTCCACAGAATGTAATGACGTGTATCTTTTCAGATCTGTCTACATCGCTCGTCCCGCTCTTTCGCTTCATCATTTCAGCACTCTCTATAACTCTTCCTCTTCTTTTCCCTGATCCTCTATCCATCCTCTTGCCATTATCCTCATTCACAGTTATATTCCGACGTATTCTCATCCACTGCAGTCCTGTAGCCTAATGAAGCCAGCATGACCGCCGCACCCGAGCCAGGAGGAAATCTGGCTTTTCGCTCTTGCTTCAGTTTGCCCTGTATTAAAAAATAAAAAAAGGAAAAAAATATGGGCATTCCTTTTTAATGAAGCGTTTCCTCAGAGCCAGGACACAAAAAAAAAGAACCCATAAGACTTCAGAAAAAGAGAGTCGACCCGAAAAGATTCATGAGCTGTAAAAGGCACATTTCCTCTTTTTGTTCTTGCTGCGATCACACTTTGTGTCCCTGTTGAAAACAATGTTTAATTCCTGTAGCCAAAGTTTAGAAGGAAAAGTTTACTCAACTCCCTTTGGTGCTCAGTGATGTCCATATGTCCATAATCTCTAAACCATAGAAGTAATCAAAAAAATTTTCCTCCTTTCTTGCTTTTATTTCTCCCCTAAGGAACGTTTAAGCGAGGCGAAGCCGTCTGCTGATTTACATCCGCTCCAGAATTCTTTAACCCCGAGGTAAGATACCGACTCTGAGTTCACAAAACCAATCTACACAACAGAGACTCCTTTTACAGGTCTATTATCTATCATCATCGTGATGTAGACATCTTCTAATAAAAAGGCCACAGTACCTTCTATAATACGACAAGAAATTTCAACGTAAGCAGACAAAGCGGCTGTGCAGAAAGAACCCTATCCTTTTCATACACTTTTATTCATGACAGACATTTCTCAGTGTTTTTTTATTTTTTTTTATGAAGAGGCTTTTATACCTAAGGCCACAGCTATGTATATTAACCATGGATCTAACAGCACTTTCTCTCTCTCTCTCTCTCTCTCTCTTTCTATCTCTCTCTCTCTCTCTCTCTCTCTCTCTCTCTCTCTCTCTCTCACTTGCTCTCCTTCTCCTTAGAATACAGCGCACAATTTTATGTCAACTCTATAAAGATTTTGCTTGGAAACAGAACAACTGTGCCGAGTACATGTTAGTTTTATTTACACCAAGGTTCAATTTGTGATTCGAGCCGGGGCCCAAGTGGGTCTCCTGTGTATTATACTTAAGCAGCTACAGATGTTGGACCGTTACGCCAGCGAGATCACACATTGAAGCTTGGCCATTGTGTTTTAATTGCAGTAGGATCTGGAAAAAAATATTCAGAGCCTTTTATGCAAGTAGAGTGTGGACGCCCCACAATATCACGATATGAACAAGGAGCTCGCATCCAGCAGCTGGTATCTGTTTCCAAACCTATTCATGAAAGCCTCGAGTTTGACTTTCTCTCGTCAAGCTGACATCCTGAGCTCATTTGGTGGGGTCGGAGATTTCCGTCCAGGATCTCTTGTCAGGACTGTAAATTTTGGAAGAACACGTAATTTAGAGTGGTGACAGGCAGCGCTGGGGCGACAGGCCTGGGCCAGGGAGACAGAGTGATTCAGCAGGACGCTGTGTAGCTTTATTACATCAGTGCGGTGGTTACCTGATGCATCGCTGTACACCTCTGCGTGGGTGTGTGAATAAATGCGCACTAATGCAGTGGAGATAATGCAGCTGATCTGTATTAAAGGTGTGACGGTTTAATACGATTTTTCACTTTGTTGAATATTTGATATTACGGTGTTAATCAGCCATAGGGGAAAAAAAAGAAATATTTTTTTTCTGATAGCATAAATTAAACAATATGATATTACGAATTATTTGTAATACCATCGCACAACCCTGTATTTACACATGAACAATAGAAAAAATCTAATTCCCTTATTGTTTTTCTTTGAAAGATGTTTTTGAAGATATAAAACTTTGTACATTATATTGTTGTTGTGATTAAACTGAACTGGAGGGAGGCTGTTGGAAGGAAAAGTTTTAACGCTTTAAAAAAAAAAACCCTTAGCGTGACATTGTGCAGCCTTCGGGTTGTATGTTCAGCTATGCCTAGATCCTGCAGTTGTTTTTATATCCGTCATGTATAATAAAATTAGGAACGTGCTTGGAGTGGCAGCAAAGTTAGCAATACAGCGTAACGTAACATAACGGATTACACAGCTAAAGGGTTTTCATTGCAGTCACGTTCCCTGTCCTGGGAAATGGAGGTAGTAGGATTTAGCACGAGTCCAGAGCTAAATCCAACCTCCATTTTTTAGCATGTGAAAAGGGATGAGAACCGCTCAAAGAAACATGATTTAGTAAACAAAATGAACGTTAATACTTTCGTCGTGACAGAAGTACTTCCTTATGACAGAAATGCATTTTAATACGTACTTGGAAGACGTTAGTGGTGAGGTATGTGTCCAGTCATGCAACGGGACTTAGTACGACACGTGGATGCTGTAGCAGCTTTATTTTTAGTTTTGGTGGAAGCTTTAAGAGATATGTGCTTGCTTATTCTGAACAAGGTAAATATCTATAGAGGTTTTCTCACTTCTGGTTTGATTTTGTTTTTTCCACACACAAAAATATTGAGCGAAAGCAAAAAAAACCTAGAGGGACGCTAAAAAGTTCAAGGAACCTCCTCCACACAGTATGGATAATATAGCAAATAGGTCTTATATGGGTATGGGTTCAATTACCATGTGCTTGTGGAAAACACGGAAAGATTTGTGAGATAGCTGAGGTTTGACCTTTAAAGAAAACTCAAGGTCAAAAGTAATGGTGTCATTTTAGGTTTCATATCAGTGTTTCATAGTAACATGTCTGTTGGCACTTGTTTTAAAGTTATAAGTGTCCAAGATTCGGTGACCTTGATTTTGACCTTTCACGTTCCCTCAAAGGGGGTTATGCTGTTTGACAGCGTGTATATGGTTTCCTGTCTGTGCATCACTGCATCTGTGGGTCTCTGTCACTTTGTTTCTGTGATGTAAGAAGTTTCAATTTTGACATAGGAAATGTCTGTATCCGAAACGTTGTGACCTTGCGCTGACATTGATCTTTGACCTCCAAAGTTGAATCATATCTGGAACTCATGTCCCCACAAAATTTAGGGTAAATCCTTGCACGGGTGTGGTCAGGACTTTATTTACAGACAAACTGCTAATCAAACAAATGGCAGTGACCACAATACCTACCAAAAGCTCAGGTGGTATGAAAAACCTGTGGTCTGGAGCTTACTTTAATAAGAACCCTGGTGCGGCCTGCTTTAGGTAAGGAAGCTATTTCCCTCCAGCTCTGTGTACCAAGCAATACGATTGGTTCAGCTTGTCATGTTTCTTCATGATATTTTTGTAATATCAAGAAAGGGCTTGTTCAGGTTATTGATGTATATAAAACGGAATGTTCATGCTCACGTTTGTGCTGCAATTTCTTGCACTGAGAACGTGACAGAAAACAAAAAAGTCTTCTTATGCAAGAATTGTAAGTAATCCTGCACAGTGATGTTCACCAGTGTGCCCCAAAAGTACTTTTTTTGCTGCTTAAGTGTTACTTCCAAGCAAATAAACAAAAACAGGTTAGAAATGAATCACTGTAATCACTGGCATTTGTTTGCATGTCATTTTGTCTGCAAACAAAGTCCTGTCCACACCCGTGTAAGGATTTTCACCAAACTTTGGTGGGACACTACCCATACTGAGTCCCAGGGTTTGATTTTGGAATGGTCAAAGGTGAAAGGTCAGAACAAGGTCAGAAAGTCTTTAGAGATAGAGCACTTACTGTATAACTTGGAAACGAGTGACGATAGACATGCCTTAACTATATGTAACACCCATATGAAGTCATTTATGGACTTTTCAATGAGACAGTTATCTTTGACGTTGAGTGATCTTCAAGGGTCAAACCTCATTCATTTCATAAATCCTTCAAATAACAGCTTTTTTTTTTTTTTTACTAATTTGTTCATGTCTATATGCTAACATAAAATAAGCACATAGTTAATTAAAACCAGTACAATATAGGGCCTATTTTCTACATTATCCAAGCTGTGTGGCGGCGGTAGCTGGCACTGTGAGTGCCCCTTTAGGTGTTTACAATAGGATCATGTTTCACAATGTGAAATTAGTGTGTGCTTCCAGAAACCGATTTTTTTTTTCACACTCAAGCTTTTTACCCAGCTAATTTTTTTCATTTTGTAGATCGGTGCAAACAAAAGCAGGTATGACGGGATTATGTCTCAGGCATAGCTCCAGAATACTGTAGAATATTCAATGCAGTTTGACTTTGAGACTGAAGAGATCTAACAGGGTGTTAATGCTCCTCCTCATGAGGCGAGCACACGAAGAAATGCTTTTGAACCCCATGGTGTTTCTGCATCATGGAAACTGCAGTCTGTGTGCTACAGTAATGAGATCAGAAAGATGTGCATGTAATGGCTCCCCTGCAGTTCAGGGCTTGTGGGAGCGATCAGGGGAACGCTGTCATGCACAGATCGCACATCAGGTTCCGAATGTTCGTTTCTTGGCCTGGAACGCTTTTGTAGCATGTTGCCCTATTAACTCCCTGATGGTCTGATTTTCACACATTATATATACACACACACGTCTCAAAGATTGGCTATTTGGGAAGCTTTAACCTTCTCTTACACCTGTCCTAGTCTTCCTCGAACACTGAAAAGTCTTGAACTCCCCCCTTTTGCACCACCAGTTTGGTTAATTCATTAAGACGTTTCCCACAGGCTCGTCAGAAACAGCGAGTTCAGTTCAAATCATTAGGAAGTGCATAGATTTCTCTCACACTGACCAGATATCATGACGACTGGTCTGGGAGCAGCAATTTCACACTTAATGGTAGCCAGATGCAGGCTGTGAGAAAGCGCGCACAAATTTCTCACATGATGCGAACTTTTTCCTCACGACCTCCATCTTTCTTCGCCCTCACAATGTTCTGCCCTCCAGTTATGACAGCTTCTAATTTAAACCGTTTCTTCCACAGCTAATAGCATCCTCATTTTGGCCTTAGAGACTTATTATCATATTGCGGGACATGATTGACAGTTGACCTTCATGCAAGTTTCTTAGAAGCCAGAGAGCCCAAGCGGGTCATCGTGATCGCTGCAGCGACAGCTTATTAATACTAATCTGATAGAATTACTCAGAACCAATTACTGCCTAGGCTCGGGTGCTGGCAATGGCATTCTGCTGCTGCTGCTGCTGCTGCTGCAGGAACCTTCATGCTCAGTCTCCCCATTAGAACATTCCCAGTAGTTAGAAGTGCTGTCGGGGCGAACACTGAAAAGGCCACTGCTTTAAGGTCACTTAAGAAGAGTGTGTGCGTACGATATTTGATTGCGGAGAAATGGGGATGGATTGAATTGCTCATTTTATTAACTTATTGTGAAATGTTTCTCAGTAAACGCAGTGATATTTGCTGGAACCATTAGACAAACTTTTTCTGGTTTTGAATATGGACGCCAAATCATCAATACAGACAGCAGGCTATAAAGAGTATTATTTTATATATAATTATACATCTGACATTGTGTAAACTAACTATGTTCAGTTACATGGAGTTTTCCGTGTCTCCGCCGAATCTCCGCCGAGCCTGAGCGAACGAGTAGTATAGATCAGAATGATTACTCTTATTAGTATATAGTGCACAGAAACAGTGCAGTCTGATTGTCTGCTGTCTGGGAATTAAGAAACATTATCTGAAGTGGATATTGCTTGAATCAAAAGGACAGACACTCAGTTTGTCAAAGTCACTTGGAGCTGGCAGTGTCATCATCATCATCATGCTTTAAAATGGAGAAATGAACCATAAACTTGTTTTTATTGTGTTTCCATGTAATATATACTAAAAACTTTTTAGTTACTGAGCACAGTTTACTTTTCTGTGAAATAAATATCAAAATACAGAGCTCACCTGACATGCATGAATATGTTAAAAGGAACTAAAACTTTGCTTTAGTTTGTTATTTATGTTTGCGTGTAATGTATGCTAAAACAGTTATTTGCCTCAGGCTTACTGGATATCATTTGTTTGCAAGATCCGCCATGCCTGAGGTGAATAACTGTCATTAATGTCGAGATAGTGGGCCAATCAGATCACACTATTCCCATGTGATATATATTAAATCACAAACAGAAGTTTTATAATTTGTGATTTTCTGTCCATCTGTATGTTTCATTTGCCATTTAGAAACTTCACTACTTTGTTTGTAGCCATCTTGAGAGGTTTATGTTGTCCTATTATACCTTTCTATTGGTGGAGCTTCTTAGCGGCACTCTCACGTTAATCAAAAACTTTAATCAGGAATTTCTCACTCTATCTGAATTTTAGCTGTCTTCGCTCACAATAGCAGGAGCATGAAGTTTGATTGTGTCGTGGCTTTTAAGAGCACCCATCTCAGCTTATGACCAATGATTTGTTCTTGTCATCCCATACCATGCTGAACATTACAATATTAAATCTGGCTTTAATCTCAAAGTCACATACAAAGGGCTCTAGATTTGATGATGGGTTAGTTAAAGACTAACCCTAAAGGTAAAACGGTATCCTGCTGTAGAGGTCCTGTAGTGCTGCATCCCCACATGACTGTGCTAAACTTTAAAAAGCTTGGATTTAGTACATCCTTAGATCACACCAGCTTACTGAACTTTCCACCTGATTCACTATTATAACAAACTGTAAACAGAGCTGTGGATAAACTCTACTATTGCTACTAGTAGAGAACCTTGGAGAACAGTGTACTGTGTGCAGGCGCTTGGGAAAACTGTTACGAAAGAAATTTTGACATTTAATGTTCTATATATGGTGGCAGCCATAAAAGAAGCGGGCTTGGGACTGAAAGGTTCTAGGTTTGATTCCCGAACTGGCAAGAAAAACTGTGTGTCGGTGGGTGGAGTGAGCAGCATCTCCCCTTTCTGAACCTTTACAGCTGAAGTGCCCTTGAGAAAGACACCTAACCCCCAACTGCTCTCCGTGCACCGCAATGAGGCTACCCACTGCTTCGAGTGTGTGTGTGTGTGTGTGTGTGTGTGTGTGTGTGTGTGTGTGTGTGTGCGTGCGCGCTCTTTTTGGATGTGTTAAATGCAGAGCCATGTTTCTCTTGTGGAATTAATATAGTATTGCAAAAATTACAAAAAAAAACAACTTTAGAAATCTTTGCTGTGAGCCTAAGGAAGTTTAAAACGCTAATAAAACATGTTTTTTATGCTTTAAAAGTTGAGGTTGTTCATATTATCTGACAGTTCTTCTCGATCTGCCACACAGTTTTAATGATTAGTACTTTTATTTTAATATATTCCCCTAATACACAGTAAAACCATCTGTGACCCTCCAGCATCAGACTTGGCAGATCAAGTCACAGCGCCGTATTTTTAGTTATAGCAGATTAACACTTTGGTGTTAGTCAGGAGCTTTTTCAGGGTTCTTACGGGTCTTGTAAATCCTGGAAAGTCATGGAGAATGATTTTTATTTTTGTGTTAGGGTTTTTCAACTATTTCAATTTAGGACCCTGTCACATATTAACGATTTGCAGAAATTATGCCGACATATGACAAATTACTATAAAATGCAGGCATACTCTGAACTATCGATGTTATTTCAGATTTGAACATATACATAACTTATTAGTGACGTATCCAGAACCTATCGAAAACTTAGGTAGCGAAGTTATATCGAACTTATCTCAAACGTATATTGACGTATGTAGACTTATCTGAAGTGTTCCAGATGACCACATAACTTTTACTGAACGTCTTAATGTTCTAACTTACAGCTAGTGTATAAGGGGATTGGTAAAATGGGGTCAAAATGAGGAACCAGTCAGTAATTATGTACTGGTAATAAAAATAACCAGCAATCATCTGGTGTAAACAAACTTTTTCCACTCCCTAGCAACACCATGAAAGTTGGCTTCTGATTGGCTTGTTCACCTGTGATCTTTCAGATAAGCATAAATAATCTTCTATATAAAAATATATTCCTGACTTCTAACTGGGCTGGTGCTGTTGGGTCACATTTTGTTATACGAAACCTACAGAGAGAAAGAGAGTGTCTTTCTTTTTGCTTTCTTTTCCAGATAATGGCTGTAATGTTGCGGAAGCACAGCTGAGCTCACAAAACAATCCAAGCTGTCTGTCTGACATCTGTTTTATAGCATTTGAATGAGGAAAAACTCCTTGCACAACCTCTGTCATATTATTTGTCTTTGTATTGCTAAAACAATGTCTGACAGAACAGATATGATAAACCAGAAAAGCACATCTTGTTTCTTGGTCTGTACGATGAAGATGAAACCAGAAGCCAGTGCTCACTTTCGATTAATTTAAGCAGCAGGTATTTCTGGGAAATATTTGCCATATGCATATACATGTATATTAGAGCGTGATATAGTCTTTTTTCAGAGATTTGCCTTTATGCGGCGTCCCCCTAACAGCGACCACCAATCTAGGGGGACGAAACTGGTGGGACTCGTACTGATGAAGCTGTCAGTACAGTAGATATGGAGGACCCTCTACTCTTTTGGGAGCTTGATAAGGTCAAGTGTTACTGGAGCTAACACTGATGCAGTGACTCAGAGCTGAGAGATGGGGAAATACTCCCTCCAGCTCTCACCGTCTATTGGCAAGATCTCATCAGTTTGTCTCCACCAGTCAGTTTCATTCTTTCCTCCCACTACGTGGGGGAGACTTGACCATGGATCCTGTGCAAACATGCAAAGACCCAAGCAGCTGGTGTCGATGATGCAATTGGTGTTGCTTGTTCAGAATGCCATGTTGGGACGTGTCACTTTTCTGGATTAGGTTTAACCCCATCAGTTGTAATGTCATGCCATTTTGGAGAGTGTAGGATGAAGTATATCATCTTTTTATTTTATGTTTTGAGCAAGAAGTTTTGAACTAAGCAACTTAATATGCAGTCAGTTCTCCAAGCAAGTGAAGCTCAATGGGTGGTGTGATAATTAAACATTCTAAAAGTGGCTGGAGGAGAGGATGTGGTTGTGTTTGCAGAGAAAGAGAGAGAGATAACATTCCCCAACTGTAACAAGAGTGCGCCTGGTGCTTCCAAACAATATTGCTTTAGCACCCGGGTGAATAACAAAGCATCTCCTTATGCATATTAATGCCACCACTTTGCATAATGTCTGCTCTATGCAGATGCCCCGTCAGTTCTGCCTTACCTTGCCTGTGTGCGAATAGCATTTTATTTCCTTCCCTTTACAAATTGAATGATTACTCCCCCACTCATGCCACACTCATGCTAATTACACCCCCACCCTCCCCAAAATCGAACATAGGACTACTTGCATACGAGTACGTATTCCGACCCCCTGCACAAACACGCACACACACCACACGTGTGCATCTTAAAACCATATGCCGGAGGTGTACACGGTGCCAAACGAGCTGCTCGTTACCTCCCCTCCCTCTCCGGCTTGAGCAAGCGATTTCCGAAGAACTACAGCGACATCTGCATGAATCGTGGCTCCAAAACGCCAGGCGCAAAACCCAGTGCCAGTCAGCCAGCCTGCCTGCCCATCCTCCTCGCCCTGCAGCTTTCCATATGCGGTATTCATAAACGCTAATTGCTCACGCTAATCACCCACCCCTCGCACCCTTTACAGATGCTAAATCTGGCACCTGAGGGATTCCAGAGATGATGGGTGTGACCTGAGTGTGACAGTTTAGTAAAGAATCCACCATAAAACTTTTTAATAACTAATTTTAAAATACGAGCACTTTTTAATTCCTGGTTTTTTTTTTACTTGCTAAAATTGATAAATGAGTTTTTCACGAAAACTTGCATTAAATTGCATTTTGTTTTCTCATATTATTTAATTTATCTCCGTTTATTTAATTTAGAATATTTAATACCGATGTGCAGGCTAGAAAATAGCTGAAGTTCTATTTTTATTTCATGTTTTTTCTTTTTTATTCTGATATATTACTGAGCGGTTAAACAGGGTGAAACTGGATACATCGGTGTAATTTAGGTAGTCGGGTATTTCTTTGTATTTCATCTTCTTGTGCTGAAAAGGACACTGTGCCTGATAGAAAGAAGTGGGAAGCCATGGACAATCTGGAAATAAAAACAAAGAATTAATTGCTCGTAAGGATTTAATACGGCCAATCACAGTCCAGGCAGGCGCAGTTTACGCACTAACTATGCACATAAAAGACTCGGTGTACCAGGCACTTGGGTGTTGAGTTGCAACTGGGGAGGAAATTTTTTCCCTCCCAAACTTTACTCTTGGGAAAGTAAAGAATAAGCTTGTGACAAAATGCCCCAGGCAATTCCCACACTGCGTTTCGCCGGGTACCATCTCACTGCCCTTGGGATCATGCCATCCCTGGTGCCAGCCTGTTGTCACACCCGCATGCAAAATTAAACTTTTCCTTTAAAATGCATCCCCGTTATCCAAAGTGTAATCGTTTTGGTAGTGGAACTTCACATCCTAGGGTACTTCATTTCATACGTATCATTTTGCATCCACAGGTTGTAATTAAAAAATGAAAAGTTTATCATCATTGATGCCTTAATAAATAAAAAAAAGAGAGAGAAATATAATCCATTTCCTTGTGGGAAATTAATGAGAATTGACGATCCTTTACGTTTAAATGATTCCGTTAATATGTACGAATAATGTATCCACATAGTTTAGACGCATTTGTAATACGGAAGTCTTCACGCTCCTCAGATCAATTAATCCGTGTTGGAAAGGTTGAGCGCACCCTCTACCCCCCCCACCCACCCCCTCCAATTAATGTTGAATTAAAACGAATTGGCTGGTTGCCGGAAAAGCAGGCACTCGGCTTTGAAGATTGTCATCGCATAATGAGGCGCTCTTTCCTTTTTTTTTTCAATTTGCGCTCCTCCATTCCCTGCTCTGCGCTGCCAGTTGCCAGTGTGCCTTAGCGATTTAATGATATGCAAATGAAATATGCATAAAACCATTCTGCTGTATGATGATTAAGCACAGAGGACATTAGCCGGTCCCCGTCCACAGTCTTGTTGTCTTTTCTCCATTCCGCTTTGCCCGTCAAACGACACCACACTGTATCAAATCTCAACGCTAATAACACCCGAGGACTCGTCATTTTAATAACGACGGTAATATCCAATCGCGAGAAATTAAATTCCAGGCAGGGTTTCCCTCGGCCATGTTGTTTTTTTTTTTTTTTTTTTTTTTTTTTTTTTTTGTGGGTAAGATCCACATACAGTTCAAGCTGCGATCCTTGGCATGTGAAGGACGTGGCTGCGGTGAGCAGGGAAAGAGGAGAGACAGACAAGGATTCCCAGGGAAGGACTTGGAAGAGACTAGCCTTGCCAGGCATTGCAGTAGCTTTTCTCTGCTTGTTTGCATGAAGTGTGGTATTATGTGAATGCTGGCTTATGGAGAAGGAAGGGGAAGGAAAAAAATTCTCCTTTTCTTCTTGTCTCCCCATGTCTCCCCCTCTCTCTCTCTCTCTCTCCCTCTCTCTCTCTCTCTCTCTCTCTTTTTCTCTCTCTCTCTCTCTCTCTCTCTCTCTCCTTGTCTGAATTAGCAGTCATTTTTTTCTTCTTTTTTTGTAATCCATTTGCATAATGAAGACAAGGCGCAATTAACATCCTAGGGGAATTAAAATAGGTAGATCCTCAAAACCTCATTAGCTCCAAATGGTTACAATATCCACATATATTCCGCGGGAAAAAAAAACACGTAAACCACGGAACCACAACGAATTAAAGCTTAAAGCAATTAACAAACACGCATAACGAATGCTCAGTAAGCAATCGTGGTCGAGATCCCTCTCAAAGATGCCAGCATTTGCCAAGCCCATCCTGATGGCAGCCTTGGCTGTGTCATTTTGAAGGTTATGCCAAGGCAGTGTAGGAAGCACAAAGATCTTATAATCCCTCCCTTTGGATGACTTCTTCAATTATTCATATTCCACAGTCATGCCCCTCATCCACCAAAAAAAATAAAAAATAAAAAATCCACGAGGATGAAAAACTGTAAGGAAAAGTTTGGGTTATCCATTTGTGATTACCATAAGTTGATGACGCCCCATCCCCCATGCTAATTCCTGTTTTAATTGTCGCGGCGCTTTTTAACAAATGAAAATGAATTTAATGATACCATCCGCGCTTTCTCATTCCAGCGGCGCCCATCCTTGGCTCTGTGCCCCGTGCCCACATCGTTTTTTTTTTTTTGCGGGAACCACTGTAGCGCTCCCCGAACTCGTGCGATACCAAGCCCGGCACGAACGAACAGTTGGTACTGTCTTCATTACATCTGTGTCACACGGTAAACCCGAAACAAAAACAAAAGCAGGGAGGAGTTTGGCAGTTTCTTCATCGGGTGGCAAGGTGGGGGCAAAATTAGGGTGCTGGAAACGTTCCCACAGCCCCCCTGCGCCGTTTGGTGGAGTTACAGGCAGGTTGGAGGGGCGGATTCTTCCTCCATTAAGTGTCTGGCATTGTGGCTGCAGGCTTGTCCCTCTGCCTTCTGTGCCCCCTCCACCAAGTTCTTGCTCAGCTGTTGTCTCAGCTGTTGGTGGTAGTGCCATCCCCCTCATCTTCTTGCGCTACTTGACGGTGTCCAGAGTCTACTGCCTGAGCCATTCATCTCCCTGGCGATTGCTGTGAATGTAGATAAATCACACACACACACTCAGTCACTCACATACACGCCTGTTTACCCTGCTTTGCATGCCTACCTCTGTGTCATAGCTTTGCTTGCTTCTAAGGTAGAGGTTCGTGTTTTCGTCCACCTCTTTTTACCCCCTCCCATTTAAAAAGTTGATCTTCCGCAGCCCCGGAACAGATTGAACGGACGTGATTTTCTTTTTAACGAATCGAGATTAATTAACGGTTCGTTAAGAGGGGAAGCATAAATTAATCCCCGTCTGTCGACTCGATTATAATTTTATGTGGCGGTTCATTAGTATGCATCGCTGTGTTTGCTGATTCTCTCTTTCCTTTTTATGTGGCTTTTGTAAACAGCTGCTCATGCCCTTGGCACAGTCCCTCAGGTCCTTTCTTGGTCCCTCCTCTTGCTGCAAGAGAGCGATTGGCAGAATCTGCAGCAGCAGTGCCCACGGTAGACGTTCCTCTTCGCAGCGGTGAGTGGCAGGCGGCTTGTCGTGGTGGTACTTTGTGAGGAGAAAAATACTCTGGTCAAAGAAAAGGAGGGGTTTGACACAGAAAAGCAACCAGCATCACAACCCACCCCTTATATACCAGCTTACCGTTTTTTTTTTTTTTTGCCCGTTATTTTTTTTAACGTGGGGGTTCCTTTCATTGAGTCCGTCTCGCTAATTACCAGCATAAACTTTTGTGTGTTTAATTAGCCAACGACGGCATTCTAACGTCTTTGTTTGTTCTCGATTCTCCTTATCTCCAACAACCGACCCGTGACGGGCACGGGATCTTCGTTTACCGTTCCCAGCGCCGTTCCATCTATCCGCAACAGATGCCCAAGCGGTTTGCCTGCCATCCTGTTCAGGGCATCGTGTTTGGAGCTGTGCCATAATTGTGGCTTAATTCGAAAACAAAATGTCGCCGCAAAATCTCTGGAGATGATGGCGCACAAAGCTGCCTTGCTTTCTGCAGCTGCACTACAGCTGTCAGCAGGGACGTTGGCATGGCGTCTACTGCCTAGCTGCCCACCTGGCACACTGGGGATAGTGCTGAGAGAGGAAAACTGAAGGAGGCGCTTCCGTATGTCCCACCCCTTTGCCACTCTTCAGACAGCGCCACCACAGCAACTTTATCCATCTTCAGTCTTTCCTGTAGTCTTTGTATCCTTCTGTCCTGGTGGAGAGTGGGGTTTTAACAGTTGGCATCATTTACCGTGGCATTGCTTTTTAGAAGTAATGAAATGATTTTTCTGTATGCTGAAGTGCCAGTCAGTCTCTCAACCTGTACCCAGTGTGTGAAGTGAAGTTCTGTTCTTGTCATCTGTAGTCCTTTAGTAACCATGCCCAGCAGATGAGTTCGTCATCTTCTTCTTCTTCTTTTTTTAATTTGAGTTTGCACTTTCCACTCAGTAGCCCCCACATATCTTATATTGGCTGTATACCAACCACAACAACAACAAAAAAAAACACGTTCGTTTAACAGTTTAAGCCAAATGACGCCGGTCCCCTTTTTCGGGTCCATTTACCCGCCTACCATCTGCATACGAACGCCAGTCCTCCTTGGCGCTACTTGTGAATGGATGGCACCGTGCCAGCTTTTTCCTGCCATCCACATTCGCTGCTTGTTTCTCTTGCTTGCCCACCCCCTCTCCGCTCTGTCTTTTCTCTGTATTTTTTTTATTCGCACCCGCCCCTTTTGCTATTTTCAGCTCTTCCTCTAATCACCCCCCCAACACACATACACATCCACTCACCCACCCCTTTTTGTTCTATAAGCTTGACATTAATTAACATACTGGGTTAATTGATTCTAAAAGCTGAATCACGCATAACATCGCTCCACCAGTGTTCTGCTCTGAACCCCTGCCTTATTCTTTAGCCTGGCATTGCCCACATGTCCGGCTTGCCTTGCCCTCTTCTGCTCGTTGACACTGGCAGAGTGGCAGAAACCTCCTGCTGCCAGCATCCCCCGTACTACTGGAGGAGTGAGGAGTGCACACTGGGAAGGAGCTTACTGGACTGCAGCTGATTGCAGTTCATATTTTTAAGTTTGATCTCCCTGTAAAGATGTTAGAACGGCGTTTCGTTATAAATAAACAAAAGTCCTCTCCTTGGTACCACCTCCTTCTCAATTCACCCTTCTCCTGCTTCGTTTGCCCCTCCCATTTTTTGTTTTTTTCTTTTTCACCACTCATTCTTTCTTTCATGTATTCATATTCACATCAGCTCTACATTCATTGTAGAAGTTTGTTTTATATATTTATATATATATA
>JAQMYF010000017.1:11977835-11996910 GCA_030014195.1 Neosilurus mollespiculum | reverse complement strand
TATATATATATACAAGTCCGAATTGCGGATGATATGCTAACTGACTGTGGAGAGCCTCTCACAAGCATACACTATGTAGCTCACAACCAGCCAGTTCTTCTGTATTGCACTAAACAACAACTGACAAGATCAGCACTATGCAGGAAAAGAGCTGATTTCTGGGATTAAAAACAGCGGTATTGTGTAAAAACACTGTTTTTATCATGTGGTGTCGGAGCAGCACATACATTGGGGACTTGGGTACCAATACGACAGTTTTTGTTGTTATTAGAGGCATTTCCTATCAGGAAAGCCAATTGCAACCTTAGCAATCCCTAAATCAAAAAAAAAAAAAAGAACAGCAAAGACAAAACTGGGATTTTAAGGGCAATGGTAATAGATATGTTGGTATATGGGTGTGAAACAACAAAAAAATAGGAAGGAAGTGCTACAGAAAGATACTGGGGATACCATATACAGCTAAGCAAAGTCATTCAAAACTTTAATTATAAAACTGTTTAATTGATTATCAAATGCAGAAAGCTAAAATAGTTCGGACACGCCACGCATCATAGCAATGAATTAAGTCTGACACACACAGTAATATATGGGAATATTTCTGGCAAACGAGGAAGAGGAAGACTTAGAATTGGCTGGCACACAAACATTAAAAGCTGAACAATCTTAAAAATGTACTGTAAAGCAGACTGCACATGACAAAGAAAGCAATGTGGAAACATCTGGTGAAAAGCAATAAAGTGCGTCTATGACTTATTGATCATATAGGCTACAGACATTATGATGATGGGACCTGGGTTTAATTTCCGGGCCTCGCAGAGGCGTTTCTGTGTGGAGTTTGCATGCTTTCTTCGTGCTGAAGTGGGTTTTCTCCAGGTACTTCGATTTCCTCCCACAATCTAAACACATAAAGATAAAGATAAGATATCTTTATTGGCAACTGTTGCATGAACAATGAAAATCAGTTTAGCAGCTCTCTGTTTAGCAGCAATTATGAAAAAGTTTACAAAAGACAATTAAGGTAACTACACTAAGCTATATATGTGACGTAAACCTACCTTCCTGTCCTTTGCAGTACAGCTGTTGAACCACACTGTACAGCAGTAGGTCAGGAGGCTCGCGATGTGTAGCGGTAAAAGTTTGTCAGTAGGGGTTGGGGTTGGCAGGCTTGTCGGAGCTTTTTGAGGAAGTACATCCTTTGTTGTGCCTACCTCACCTGGTGAGATATGTTTGTGGTCCAGGTGAAGTCAGCAGAGATGTGGACTCCAAGAAACTTGAAGCACTCCACCCTCTCTACCTTCTCTCCATCAATATAGAGGGCAGGGTGCTCAGTTTGGTTAGATCTCCTGAAGTCCATTATCATCCCCTTTGTTGTGGATGTGTTAAGGTCCAGGTAATTGTTGTTGGACCATCGCCGCAGATGCTGCCGTTATCTGTTATCAGACCTATGATGGTTGTGTTGTCGGCGAATTTGACGATGGTGTTCCTGGTGTGAATGGGGCAACAGTCGTGTGTGAAAAGGGAGAAGAGTAGGGGGCTAAGGACACACTTCCGGTGTTCAGGATGAGAAGTGAGGAGATGTGGTCTCCTATCCTGACTTTCTGAGGTCCAGTATTCAGGTGGACAGTGAGCTCCCTAGGCCCAGGTTGCCCAACTTCTGAACCAGCTTTATTGATAGTGGAGCTGAAGTCTACGAATAGCATCCTCACATAGGAATTGCTGCTGTCCAAGTGTGTAAGGGCTGTGTGGAAGGCTGTATTGTTAGTATCCGCTGTTGATCTGTTTGCTCTGTATGCAAACTGATGTGGATCAAGGTCAGCAGGGATGGCAGCCTTTATGTGAGACAAGACAGTCTCTCGAAACATTTGGTGATGATAGGGGTTAGGTCAACTGGGCAGTAGTCATTCAGACAGCTCACTGCTCTTCTTCAACAAGTGGCTGGTGACTGTCTTGAGGCAGGTGGGAACCATACATTGCAGAGGTTAAAGATGGTGGTAAAAAAATACCCTGCTAGTTGATCTGCACAAGTACCCTTCCTGTTACTCCATGTGGACCAGTGGCTTTCCTCGCGTTGATTCTGCAGAGGGTGGCTCTGATCTGGTGCTGCTGCAGTTGGATGGAGTCGTCGCCCCTCTCTGGAAGAGCAGGGCAGGTGTGTGCCTCTCTGTTGTGTTGGTCGAAGCTAGCAAAGAACTTGTTCAGGGTGTCTGGTAGGGTGCTGTCCGAGGACTTCGCTGATGTGTGCGTGTCCTTGTAGCCAGTGAGTGTTTTGATCCCCTTCCACATATTCCTGGTGTCGTTATCGTCAAAGTGCTTCTCGATGAGTTGTTTATATTTGCGCTTGGCTTTTTTGATGCCTATTCGCAGGGTCCGGCATGCCTCTTTGTAAGCTTGCTGGTCTCCTGACTTGAAGGCATTACTCTGTGCTCTAAGCAGGGTGCGTACCTCACTATTGAACCACAGGTTCTGTTTCTGGAACACTTTAACAGTCCTTGGTGTGGTCACATTCTCAGTGCAGTAGTTTAATTAGTAGAGCACAGCTGATGTGTGACCCTCCAGGTCTGTCTCCTCTGGGAATATTCCCCAGTCTGTAGAGTCAAAACAATCCTGTAGAGCTGCAGTGGCTTCTTCAGTCCACACCTGAACTGTTTTAACTGCTGGTCTTTGGCTACAGACTTTAGGGTTATAAGCAGAAGTCAGGGACAAAGAGAGATGATCTGAGAGTCCGAGATGTGGCGGGGGATGGCTTTATAAGCATCTGGATTGTGTGTGTAGACCTGGTCCAGTGTTTTTTTTTTCTCTCGTCAGAAAACTTGCATTTTTGTTTTTGAGTCTACGCAAGACAGACTTCAGGTTTGCATGATTAAAGTCTCCTGCCGCGATTATAACACAGTCCGGCTGCGCCACTAGCTGTTTGTTAATGGAGTGTTGCATTAGCTTGGGGCGGCACATAAACCGCGGTTATGACTAGAGACGCTGCACTGGACATTTTTGATTTTGATTATGGCGTTGGAGCACCAGCTGTTGTTAATGTAAACACACAGGCCTCCTTCGCGTTTTTTACCGGACATGCTGGTTCCATCCTCTCCGAAGGTAGCATGGCCAGCTAGCTAAATCGCAGCATCCGGGGTGAAAGTGTCCAACCAAGTCTCAGAAATCACTGTTACACAATAATCCATGCGACGTGAATTAAAGCGCATTTATAACTCGTCCATCTTGTAGTTGTGTGACCAGGAGTTGGTGAGAAATAGGCTTGGAATGGCTGGTGACATGAATAAATAAATGAGACATGCTCATTATGTTGATTGGCTGTTCTGTGAGCATGATTGTGAATGGTTTTGTGTGTATGTGTGTTTACCCTGTCCTGGCGAGCTGTTCAGGATGTTCCTCGCCGGCACCCAGAGTTGGTTCCAGCCTCTCTGCGACCCTAGTAGCTGTTTGGCAAATGGATAGAGGGATGGCATTATCATTATAAGGAAAAGGAGTAGAGCCTCAGAAACTCAAAGACACAGGGAGAACATGTGAAACTCCACAGAAGTTCTAGTTCGAGATGCTGTTATAAGTTCGACTTTCTCGGAAGGATTTCCATTGCAGCAGCCCATGTCTTCATGAAGCGCACTTTATTAATAGGAGCATTGTGCTGAAACAGGTTTGGACCTTTTGATTGCATTGAAGGGAAATCTTAATGCTACAGGATACAAAGACATTCTATACTTTTCTGTGCTTCTAGTTTTGTGGCAGAGGTTTGTGGAAGAACAGCATGCTATGAGATCTTTCAAAACACCAAAGTTTAGTCCCTGACGTGCATCCACAAGAGTACAAATGGAGCCTCAGCCAAACGAAAGATGAGTTAAAGTCACTTTCATGTGTATGTATATTTGTCTCTTCACTATGGGACCTGCATTGTCAGTCTTTTTGCTGTTAGTATTCTATGCTTGGCTTGGAGAGGTGGTGTGGCACGCTTTGGCCAGCCCTGATAAAGCTCAAGCACTTATCACACATGATTGATTTGTTTACTCGTCCCAGGCTGGTCCACTTATCATGCGCTTTATCCCTAAAGCCTGAACAGTGATGGGCTACTGCCTCTCTCTCTCTCTCTCTCTCTCTCTCTCTCTCTCTCTCTCCCTCCTACTTTCTCTTGCTCTTGCTCTTCCTCTCTCCCTCTCTCTCTCTTTGTCACTCAGTCATTCACTCACTTGCTTTTAATCTGTGAGATCATTCAGCAAGCCATTTGACTTTAAAGCCTATAAAGGTATTTTTGGCAGGGTAAATAAAACATTTTGAGATCATCATACATGGCTTTCACAATCCTTGAATTTGCAATGAGCATTATATATATATATATATATATATATATATATATATATATATATGTATGTGTGTGTGTGTGTGTGTGTGTGTCTGTGTGTGTGTGTGTGTGTGTGTGTGTGTGTATGTGTCTTTGTACATGTATACAGGTGAAACTCGAAAAATTTGAATATCGTGCAAAAGTTCATTTATTTCAGTAATTCAACTTAAAAGATGAAACTAAGAAACTAACAAAATCTCAGAAAATTAGAATATTACATGAAATCAATAAAAAGGATTTTAATTACAGAAATGTCAGCCCTCTGAAAAGTATAATCATGCATATGTACTCAGTACTTGGTTTGGGCCCCTTTTGCATGAATTACTGCCTCAATACGGCGTGGCATGGATGCTATCAGCCTGTGGCACTGCTGAGGTGTTATGGAAGACCAGGATGCTTCAGTAGCAGCCTTCAGCTCTTCTGCATTGTTCGGTCTCATGTCTCTCATCTTTCTCTTAGCAATGCAGCATAGTTTCTCTGTGGGGTTCAGTTCAGGCGAGTTTGCTGGCCAATCCAGCACAGTAATCCCACGGACATTGAACCAGGTTTTGGTACTTTTGGTAGTGTGGGCAGGTGCCAAGTCCTGCTGGAAAATGAAGTCAGCATCTCCATAAAGGAGTTGATTGTGTGCCTCTCCATTCTTCCTCCAGACTCTGGGACCTTGGTTTCCAAATGGGATACAAAATTTGCGCTCACCAGAAAAGAGGAATTTGGACCACTGAGCAACAGACCAGTTCTTTTTTCTTTAGCCCGGGTAAGACGCTTCTGACATTGTTTGATGTTCAGGAGCGGCCTGACAAGAGAACTACGACATATGAAGCCCATGTCCAGGATCCATCTGTGTGTGGTGGCTCTTCATGCACTAACTCCAGCCTCGGTCCACTCCTTGTGAAGCTCCCCCACACTTTTGAATGGACTTTTCCTGACAGTCATCTCCAGACTGCGATCATCCCTGCTGTTTCTGCACCTTTTTCTTCTACACTTTTCCCTTCCACTTAACTTTCTATTAATGTGCTTTGATACAGCACTTTGAGAACATCCAGCTTTTTTGCAATTACCTTTTGAGGCTTTCCCTCCTTGTGGAGGGTGTCAGTGATGCTTTTCTGCACAACTGTCAGGTCAGCAGTCTTCCCCATGATTGTGAATTCTACTGAACCAGACTGAGAGACCATTTAAAGGCTCCAGAACCCTTTGCAGGTGTTTTGGATTAATAAGCTGATTAGAATGTGACACTTAGAGCCTACAATATCGAACCTTTTCACAATATTCTAATTTTCTAAGATTTGGGGTTTCATAAGCTGTAAGCCATAATCATCAAAATTATAACAAATAAAGACTTGAAATATTTCACTTTGCATGTAATGAGTCTATATAATATATTAGTTTCACTTTTTAAGTTGAATTACAGAAATAAATGAAATTTTGCACGATATTCAAATTTTTTAAGAAGACTAAGATTAGGTTAAAACTTAAAATTTACAAAAGTTAATTTACATTTTGACCAACATAAGGGCAAAATTTATAAGGTGAAGTTAAATCTCCTAACTTAAAATTTTGCTGAAATATTTGGACTCACAATTTTATTTTATTTTATTTTTCTAATGTACAATGAAGACATTTTTTTTTTTTAATAAATGGTATAAGTGATTACAGGAACTAACTTTTCTTGTCAATTTGTTCTGTTTTTGTATATTAACTTTATAGTAGTCATTAAATCAGTAATAATTTAAAAAAATTATAAATATGGTATAAGAAGAATAAAGCATATGTAAAACAATAATAAAAACGTGTTGTTATAGGAAAATAATCAACTTCTGAGTGGTAACAATAGATCAGATGATGTGATTATTGATTATTTTTCAATAACTTTACAACCCTAAAAGTTTTATTCCTTATGTATTTATTTGTTTGTTTGTTTGTTTAATGTTTAAGTGTTATTTAAGGATTATCTCAAATAATTATCCTAAATATTAATAATGATAATAATATTCGGATCTAATTTCTTTTTTCCTCCACCTATAGTCTCTTTTTTCTGCTTAAAATCTTTTTTTATAGGGAAACCTATCAGAGGTCTTTCTCCACTACTTACCAATTTTCTTTTCTTTTTTTACATGGCACTTAGAAGATGGAGACTTGTCAAGATGACTTGCTGCAACAGCTTCCAATCCTTTCTTTGTCTGAGCAAGAAGCAAAAATGAAGGTAATTACTGCATGACATCCCTATAGCCAAGCTCATGTGCTCACTGGGGCAACCACCTGCCCTTAGAAGAAAAAATGATGAAGTACAAAAGGAATTGATGTCACTGACAAAAATTGGACTTTTTTGAAAAGTTTTCTGAAATTGGAATTAAGTAAACTGTGCCTAATTGTCTAGCTAACTGAATTTGCTGATAAAGCTGATAAAAATATACATTATTAAACAGTAAAGAGCAGTAAAGAGAATGATGGGAAAGTCAAATTTTAAAAAAATGTTTTTAATGCTGTTGGATTAGGGGACTTTGGCAGAAAAGAAAATATTGGTTTTATGTATATCTAATAGATAGACAATTCTCTACACTTTCTTAACTTTAGTTGAAATATCTTCGCACTCTGTTGCATCTCACATGTTTTTGTTTGTTGCATAGATTTACATTTAAGGCATTTGGCAGACATCCATATCCAGAGTGACTTCAATTTTTATCACATTTATACAACGGAACAGTTGATGGTTAAGGGCCTTGCTCATGGGCGCAACAGTGACAGCTTGGGGGAGGCAGCTGTGGCCTAATAGTTAGAGATGCGGCTTTGGGACCAAAAGGTCGCTGGTTCGACTCCCGAACCAGCAGGAGAAATGTGTGGCAGCGGAGGAGTAAGCAGCACGCCCCCTCTTCCACATTCATGGATCAATTTCCCTTGCAGGATTAATCCAGTATAAAATAAATAAATAAAGAAAAAATACTGGGGCTTGAACCCTCGGCTTACTGATCCATAATCACGGATAGTTAGTGGTGTAGTATTTTCTGGTTTTGGTAAGCTCATGCTGGCCTACGGAACTGCTTCAGTGCTTAGTAGTGAATGAAGAGAGAAAGAGGTGAGTGGTGAGTTTAACTTCACTTGCATTTCGGGTTGTAAAGGGTCTTGTATCGTTTGTTATTTAGCTTAAGTGATTGAATCAATAAATTATGATTTAATTGTGGCCTGGTAAACTTTTTATTAAATAAAAACACCACTATAATACCACCAGCAGTATGAATGAGCCGTGTAATAAAAATTTAAGGTGAATTAGCCTAATGTAGGACATCTTGTGGGGATGGGGATGGGTTATACTGAATATGACTCCATTGCATCATCAAGCCATGATTTATGGCCCACCCAAGATTAATGATTAAGTATTTCATGGTTTACTGTAACTCAGCCATTCACTATTGCATAGCTTTTTGCTTTTTGACTTCAAGTCAGGACACCAGCAAGCTTACAAAGAGGCACGCCAGGCCCTGCGAAGAGGCATCAAAAAAGCCAAGCGCCAATATAAACAACTCATTGAGGAGCACTTAGATGATAACAACACCAGGAATATGTGGAAGGGGATCAAGACACTCACTAGCTACAAAGACACGCACACATCAGCGGACCCTTCGGACAGCACCTTTCCAGATACTCTGAACCAGTTCTTTGCTAGCTTCGACCAACACAACAGAAAAGCTCTTCCAGAGAGGGGCGACGACCCCATCCAGCTGCAGCAGCACCAGATCAGAGCCACCCTCTGCAGAATCAACGCGAGGAAAGCCACTGGTCCACATGGAGTAACAGGAATGGTACTTAAAACTTGCGCAGATCAACTTGTGGGGGTTTTTACCACCATCTTTAACCTCTTTCTACTGCAATGTATTCCCACCTGCCTCAAGACAGCCACCATCATTCCTGTGCCGAAGAACAGCATAGTGAGCTGCCTGAATGACTATCGCCCAGTTGCCCTAATCTCCGTCATCACCAAATATTTCGAGAGACTCATCTCTCTGACAAGGAATGCATGGGAACTGATGAATAACGGATGTGTAACGGATCCCCAGAACAAAACTGATGACTTCAGGAAGTACGGTTATTAGTACTGTACATCTAACAGTTCTTTACCGGGTCTGAAATGGACAGCAACATGCATCCTTCCAGGCAATTGTGAGAGCCTCGAGCAGCAACAGAGCCAGCTTTCACCACTGGATAATTTCGCAAAGTGTCTCTACCTTTGGATGTCAATTAACACTATCCGGCAAGGTTTGCCTACTCCCTTAGAAATAAATCCCTGAATCTGCTTTACATGGACTTTAATACTTAACAAGTAAACATGTTTTGAATAACTATATTGGAAAACGTGTATTATGTAAGCAGGAAAGTGGTTCTGAGACACAGTGGGCGATATTTCCATATCCTGATACTTGAACATTTCATGATAATGATGGAAAGAGAAAGAAGTTTAGTAAATTAGTATAATTTGAACATCATTAACCAGTAAATTACTTGCAATTAGATCAAGTGTTATTAAAAAAATAAACAATGACAATATTATTGTGATTCTGAGGGAATGGGAGCTCCATGAAAACCATACATCTTCATCGTTTGCTCTCAACAAGCTTGTAGCTTATAGATCCTTTTCAAAATCGAGAACTGTATAGTCAGTGTTAGATTTAATAAGTGTATATGTTGATTTATTGTAACAGGTTTGTGTCGTTTAACTCGTTGAAAATACTCTTTTGACTTTCTAATTAGGAGTTTGGAGTTAAAGGAATGTTTACATTAGTTCTCCTAGTTGGAGTTTTATTCAGATACAGCATGGGTATTATAAAGTTTAGAATGTACCATAGATTATGATCTTGGTATAACTGTATGAACTTCCTATTATCCGAGTGCGAGATCTGTACAATACACACTGAGTAGAAGGGTGAGGTCTGTGCAATAAGGCAAAAAAACTAAGATTCTCTTTAAAGACCGAGCAAGCAAGGTTAACTAGTAGTTTATTGTATGGCATATTAAAGCGGTGGCTGTCATCCTTCATTCGTAATTAATTTCAGGCGCTGTTATTTTTTTTCATTCCGGCTGGGGTGCTATCTCCAAATTGCATGCTTCTGAACAAGACGTGAGGGCTTTGGTAGTTTTCTGCTTTTCTCCAGCTTTGACGAAAAAGAGCTTTCTGACAAGCAGTGAGTACTTTGTGGAACTTTGTAAAATATTTCTGTTTATACCTTTTCTGCTTAAGAAAACACTGAATGCTTCTCTGGAAACTCTGGAACATCATAGTACATCATCATGCACAGTGCAGATAGCTAATGGTAAACTTTGCTACGACCCGGTCAAGATATGTGATTTATTGTCTGCATTTCAACCAATCTTCGCTTGCGTGCACTGTCTTTGCCACATCATAAATTTCACAGCCAAGATGAACAAATTCCAGATAATTCCTCGATGTAAGACTCCAGGAAAGCTTAAGGATAATTTAATGTATGCAGAGTTTGTTTGAGTGGAACCCTGATGTGTTTTCCACTTTATTGTGGCACTGTAGGAGGGAAAGAACACAGCACTCGTCTCTGTCAATTCCAAAGAGAGTGAGAAAACTATTCGAATTTGAATCGGCTCACTGCAGGAAGTGAAACAAACGTGCAGCAGGTTTTTTGTTTCAAGCTTAGTGTGAGATAAAGGGAACTAGCTGATTAATGTAGTATTTAGCTAGTTTTCTTATGATCTCTCCATGCTTAGGGATTTTGTGTGTACTTGTTAAAGGTTACACAAGTAAATTTTTTGCCCTATATGTCACTTCAAAAAGTCACTTTGTGGGCTGTCTGTACATCCACCCAGGATCCTTGTTAGCACTATAGGTAAAGAAGGAATAGTGTTTGTAAGGGGGTGGTCACAATAGAGATGCGATAAAAAAGTGACTGATATGTATAAATTTTATTTTGCGAATTTTGAAATCTGCGTCAAGATATTTTGCAGCTTAAATACATATTTCGCATGAAAGTCATGAGCAGGCCATGTGACAATTTTTGTGGATGTTTGGCGAAAAAGCGAATCTCCTGTCGTAAAACAGTCTCATTTTATCCGCTTTTTGCTCTCAAACCATACGTTATTTATTCTCACTTTATTAGCACTAAAAAAATTCTAATTACACGGAAAATGGCAGATACCAGCAAGTCTTAAACTTTGAAACTGAATACATATATTCATAAATGACCCACAGTTATATTCTACTCTAATAATTAGTCCTAGTTTATGCATAAACTTCAGTTTAAGGGAACCAACCGTGGCATTAGGCACTGATGTGTGCCCTAAACACCTAAACAAAGAGTTAAATAATTCACACCAGCTAGCAGCACCGCAATCAGAAGCATCTAAATTATGGAGAAGCGTCCTTATTATTTATCTGGATTAGACTATATGACTTTCGAGCTCAGCTTGCTCATGATCCTGCGTTTAGCCCCAAGGCTGACTTGAACCTCTGCTTGCAGTTTCCAAAGAAAAAAAACTAAAACACTGAGCACGCTTGCAATGCACAGGGGATAAATCTCTATCTCGAGGACACAAGAATTTATCCTCTTAAGTACGGGTAGCTGTTAAAGCGTCGAACATTTTTCACTCAAAAACGTATCTGAATTTTTTTTTTTTGTTTTTTTTGTGTGTGTGTGTGTGTCTTCTGAAGAGATGAGAAGCATGAGCTGAAATGGTCTCATGATATTTTTAACTGAAAGGCTTAATTAGTTTATAATAGATGCCCTCAGCTATAAGTCTGGACTCCATCGTCCGAGATGACGCTAGGCTACTAAAGAGGGTATTGATTGTGCTTATTTCAAGCTGCAATGAGCAAAACGAACGGCTTTTAAATGCGCATGGCTAATTATTCACTTATCAATAAAACAAGGTTTGATCGAAAGCAAGAGTTATCACTGACAAAAATCCATTATGCCTTGCAGAGGAGAACATGGCAAATCAGAGCACGCAGTTTTTGTCGAGTGTAAAGCGGAACACACAGAGTGCAGACCCACGCCAGACACAGGACAGGAAGGTTTTCCCAACCTCTGATCTTACTGCTCTGCTACAGAGAGCAGGTTACTGCTCACGGCCTCTGAGCATTTCCAGAAATCATCTGTAGTGTGTGCTCTCCAAAACCATCTGTACTTTTCTTCTCTACTTTGTCTCCAACTTGATGAAATCCAACAGCACAGCGCTTCAGTGTGCACCCGCTGAAGCAGAGAATGATCTCGTTATGCAGCCGGTTGTGGGTGTGGAACCATGTGTAGTCGCTGTAGTCCAGCCATTTGTTCTTGTGCCAGGCTTCACACATGAGGCACTCTCCGGGATCATCTGTGCCCTCCAGCGCTCTCTCTCTCTCTGTCTCTCTTTCTCTCTCCTTCCTTTCTTTACTTCTCTCCCTCCTTGTCTCTTCGCTCTTGGACTTGGCACATTGCGCACAGTGTGCTCGGGCAGCTAAAGGTGCTCGTTAAATGCTATAACTTATCTCGCGTTTGAAGCTAATGGGAGGAATACTGGCCGCAGTGAAAAATAAATTAAGTTTCTTTCCCCCCTCTGTTGGCCTGCCCTCCTAACCCAGAGCGTATTATGGCAGCTGTGAGAGAGTATGCATTACAGATCGGGGGCATTAGAATTTATCTGAGCTGCACGAAGCTGACTGATGCTTTAGAAAATAATGTACTCGAGCCCGAGCATTACAGGGACCCCATAACTAATGGACAGCTCTAGCACCTGGCCAGCGCTGTGTACATCATTCAGCCGGACTGCCTTGTCCTTCCAGACCAGCGCCATTCTCTCCATTTCGACCTCTCTCGCGCTTTCTCACAACTTGTCTGTCTTTTTAGCATGACCCACATGGCTGGACATATTTTCCGATGACACCGAAGTCATGCCCAGTTTGACTCCTAGCATGAAAGAAATTAAGCTTTTACTCTGATGGGTTATCGAGTAATATCTGTTGTGTTCCACAATGCCACGGCCCCCAAACAATGGCAAGTTAAAGGTGGGGTCAGCGGTTTTACCAAGCAGATTTTTTTGTAATATTTGGCGAAGTTCTTCCCACATGTGGGCAGCTTCAATAAAAATATCTGCCCAGAGGAGATATTGTTGCCAGCAATGCAGTCTGGCCAGAAGGCAGCAGGAGATAGGATGCTAATAAGTTCAGAAGGGAAGAGGAGCGCCAGACCCCTGGGACAAACATAAAAGGCTTTATTTTTTAAATTATAGAACAGCTTTTAAAATTACATCTAGTCTGAAATGTACAAATAATCGTAAGCGGCCTGGTTTTGTTTCAGCTGTGGAATGCTATCAAGCTTTGGGAGACAAAAGAGGGTTTAGATTCCATAAAGATACTTTCCTTTTCATTATTATCTCCTGCTCATGGCCTTTTTAATAAATGGAGCCCCCCTCCATCCCCATCCCCCAGGTTCATCACTGTGGGCCAACTGTCTGGAATACCTGAGCTAGCAGTGACTCATCTCTGATGATGAAGGACCCGAACGCTCAGCTCCTCTTTGTCCTCGGCCTAATTGGAAATTCATAGAATAGCTAATGAAATGAAACTTGGATGATGTACGCAGGTTTTTTGTATTACACGTCAGCGCATGGTATGCTAGTCCTGTGCTGAGTTTCTGATACGTGAGTGGATCAGATCCCTATTATAAAAGTCTAATACGATTATAGTGCAGTATAATTGAAAAATGTATATTGTGTGTGTGGAGAGGGAATAGATATTAAGTATGTTTAGGTCATGTGAATAAATAAATGAAAGTCAGCAGTTTCTTTTTAAATCCTGTTTAAAGCATACTTCTGTTAGATAGTAATGCATGAACGGATCTAAAAAGCGAGATTCGTCATCGATTGCGATGATTTAGAAGCCAGGAAGCTTGTTGATGTTTTCCTTTCTGGTTATGCACCCCTAATAAACCAAGAAAATCAGGAACCCTGCTGATCTCTAAAGCTCTCTTATCATGGAACTTGGAACCACCAATCCTCTTTAGCTAAAGCGTGACCATTGAGGCACGGGTAAAATGGCTCCAAAATTTATTATTCGGCTTTGGCTTTGAGTGGCCAGCATCTGAGCGTTGGTTATCCTCCTGAATAAGCTCGCCTCTGAATAATGGCAGGGTGAATCAGGCTGGAGAGGCTCCGTAATAAGCCCGTGTAAAAGGCTTTGCTGGGAATGGATTTAAACGGAGAAGCGCTGAAGTGGTAACGACGGACGGCTATCGGATAACGCAGCACCGTTAAAAGGTCGGCTGTGCGGCTATCCCAATTTTAGCTAATCCCCACTGTCTGATTGTCTCTTGAAGTGCTCCTGTGCCGCATACATTCATTAACAGTCCACTAGAGGATTTATTTGATTATTTCCTTTATTTCCGACAACCCCCTACCACATACATACACACCCCTACACTGGCTGTAATCGGTAATTCCCCAAACAACACCCATTGGCTTGATTTGGAATGACCTCATAGAAGCAGAGTGCCTTTTGTAGCAAATAACCCATGACTCAATGTCAAGACATTAACCGACATGGTGTGGTGGGTGGATTTTAATTTTGATGTCCCAGACTACTCTACCTCCACCCTCCTCCTTCTTTTTTGCGCATCAGTAAAGCCTCACACCAAACCCCCGCCACTCTGCCACCTTTTCACATGGCCTCCATGTAGGTCTCAAATCGAATTTTTAATACAGATCCATTATCATTTTGATTTCACCCACTGAAGAAAAAGGACGACCCCTGGCATTTGTGTGTGAGGCTGGTGCTTGGAGCACCACAGGAAGTCTTGAGCCTGTACGCATCCTAAAGAGCACTGCTGTGAAAGAGAGATGACAGTCTGGAGATAAGTGTCTCACACTCGTTTATTTTCCCCCACATAGCTGCTTTAGAAGCAGAGGAACGGTCAGTGACTTTGTCTCCATAGTGGTGAGAAGCTATTGTATAAATAATCTTGGTTATACTCGTTTTTTTTTAGTTTTGAAGGAGGTAGTATAATCACCGAAGCTTGTTTGTTACTCAGTTTGTCTGTGAAAAAAATCCTGACCACACCCTACAAGGATTTTCACCAGCTTGGTGAGGACACTACCCTACCTGAGTCCCAGAGATGATATGATTTTTGGATGTCAGTATCAAATGTGAAGGTCAGAGCAAGGTCACGTAGGTTTGGTGATGTGGCAAAAGGCATGCCGTTACTATTGAACACTGTAATATTATGATAAATTTTCACTGACACATTACTGTTCACATTAACTTTGACCCTAAATGACCTTGAGAGGTCAAACCCCTGCCAACTCTTCAATCCTTCAGGAAGGAAGTGTTTGCACTGACTTTGTCACGCACACGTGATATAGAACCTATCGTAAGACGAACACATGGAATATTAAAACCAGTACCCATAAGTGTCATTCTCATGAAAGTGTATACTTTCTAATTGCACCCTCCCAAATAATAATTTTCACAGAAATGCATGCAAAATATCTACGAATAAACACTATGGTATAGAGTATATTTATGGAAGGTTTTGAAGCTCCAGCTTTTTTGAATCATAAATTACAGCAATATTAACAGAACTGACGTAACAAAGTTGATGAAGTTCTTTGTCACATAACTTCGTATGCTCGAAACGCCAAAATGTATTACATTTCTTATCTACAGTTAAGATAGGTGTTGCTTTTTTTGCATACATTTGGGTGTGATTATACCATGTGATTTATACAAAGTGACAAACCTGCTTCTTTTTGCTTGTTATCTTTTGAAAAAAAATTTTTTTTTAATTAATGAGTGTATAAAGAGTGGGACATGAAATATGTGTTTCAATGATAATGACCCCATATAGGGCCTATATTAGCACAACCATCAGATAGGCGTGAAATGAAACTTGTGCTTCTGTTGTGTTACAAAAATTTTGACGAATTAATATATAAGTACGCATCAAACCGTCCTCGATATGTTTGTGTTCATGTAGCTTGTGTAGATTATGAATTGGCCCTTATACAGTAATTTAAGGAAAAATCTGAGAAGTGTATCTCATATAATTCATGTTCTGACCTTGAACTGACCGCAAATCTCATTTTTGTTGCACAATATCAGCTCATGTGACATGCTGTGTTAAGTCAGTACTTTCACAAATTTTCCAACCCAACATTCACGGCTTTGATTTTTTGTTTTCACCTCCTGGGTTTGTCTCCGTGCCTGCTCCGTCATTGCTCACCTGTTTTTAGTTCCCGCCCGCAAAATGGCTCGGGAGCTATAGGAATGAGTTCCGTCTGTCTGTCCATCTATTTGTCACTCTTTAGTTTCCGGACATTTACTTGCCGCGCGCTGAATCTGGGGTTTTTAAACTTGCTATGCTGGCTCACTACTATGAGTGCTAGGATGAGTTTGTGTGAGAGTGATCTTGACCTATTTTTTTAAGGTCACAGAGGCAGGACTGTATATTAGGTTTCCATACATTTACTTGCCACGTGCTGAAGCTGGGGCTTTCAGACTTGCTCTGCTTGTTCTATATTGTCATATTATGAAATGGTCCTTTTGGCGGGAGCTTCTGGACCCCTGTAGTCTGTTTTTATACTAGCTTTTGATTTGTTCACTCTGTGTTTATGTACTTACAACATAACAATCGTTTATTTAGCGTGTTATGAATACTCTGTCATAGGACAGTTTCTAGGACAGTTGTTGGTGTGTCGTACGAAACTCTGTTGTGTGATGGAAAATGCCGTCATAGACCCTCATTGTGGAGTTTGGACAGGTTAAAATTTTTTCGTATCGTAGGTAATTTCCGATGTCCCGTCTATTTCTTATATCTGTTGTGCAATGCCTTTTTACAGCTGTCTTATGAATTTCATATGCTTTGTTGGTCATCTGGTGTACTTGGAGTCGTGTGATTTTCTTGCAATAATCCTATGATTGCTCTACTTTAAACCCACAGACATCTTTTTATACGCATGAATTGTACATTTTTAAGACAGTGTTAGTTTGAGCTGCCTGCCATTTGTGCATCAACTGAGTATCACTGGAATATTATACTAGGATTTCTTTTGTCGTGAAACAATTGTAATACTTTTGTTTGATTTCACTTGGTGATCTGATCTATTGTGACGCAACAACATGTCTTTCAGACCCTCCTCACCTAAACTCACATCAGTCTCTTCTGTTGTAGCGCTGCTAAAATATAAAAAAGAATAAGAAAATCGCAGGTTGTTGGTGAAAGGGGCTTTAGTAACCAAGTCTTTCATTTCAGTTTCTGTTGATAAAAAAAGGAGACAAGGACACTGCCTCTTCATGTTCCACTATGTCTGACTTTGTGTGAGATCACAGATATCATGAATGAAGCATACACCGAGCTCTTTTTGGTTTTTCATCCTGCTTTGCTTCCCTATTTATGATTGTGGATTATTTTTATTGGATGCCCTTACCCTGTGAATAAAACACAGATTATTGGATCCCCTTTAAATAAAGAAGCTGCTGAGTGTATACCCTTGTGTCCTCACTCTAAGTATTATATCACATGGAAATGTGTGCTTTGGGATTTTAATATATTTAATTTTAAATCATAATTGTCAATATAACCCCTAGGTAATGATGTCGTACCTGTAAAATCTGAGACATTGCTTTTCTTTAGGACTGAGATTTTTACATGTATAAATAAAATTATGAGCTAAAAAAAGTGGGCTGTAAAGGTAGCAGATGAGTTCTTGTAGAAGCGGCTGTGTTGCTGACCTGTGTGTTTGTGTGTGTGTGTGTGTGTGTGTGTGTGTGTGTTTTGATGAAAAGCCATTAGGAAGCTCACCTGTAATGACTAATAGTGTTTAGGAGCAAGTGAGGAACTGGCCTTGACTCTTCACAAGGGGAGCAGCTGCGAAAGCTCTCTTTGATTCAACCTCACACACACACACACACACACACACACACACACACACTGCAGTCTTTAGCATGTTCAAGGGGGTGGTGAGAAGATTCTGTAAATGTAAATGCCTTTTGTTTATCCACCAGCCTAATTTTGTGAAGCAAAAGAAACGTCCTGAAGCCTGGGCAGAACAAAGCACCTCTCTGCATGTGTTGTCTATGGCATGTGTGCCGCTTTCTTTCTTTCTTTTTTTTCCTACGGTCCTTTTCAGCTTGGTGGACGAGGTTGCAATTAGCATGCTAATGACATGATCTAAGCCTCTAAAGATCAAGTCAGTAGGAGGCCTTTCTCTGCGTCTGGAGATAACAAAGAGCCTTTTAGAGAAATCACCCGATGAAATGTGCCGCATTTATTACACGTGCCCTGATTTCTTTCAGGTACACACACTCGTGTTCTTTTATTATTTTCTTCTTCTAAATATGCCATTATGCCTCATCTGTCTGTCTGTCTGTCAGTCTATTTATCTCTGGCTTGTTTTGGTTAAGTATATCAAGGGCTTTGTATAATTCTCATGTGAAGAGCTGTGGTGGATTTGCATACCCAGACCTACTTGATGTCACACGCATTTAGGAGCAGAAGTGGCTCATTTAGGAGCACTTGATTGGCCCGAAAAGGTAGAGATCAAAGAGGCTCCCAGCGAGAAGGTGGACAAGTGTTTGCTAGCTGGCTGTGGATAAAACGTCAGCACAGGCTTAATGAGGAGTGGCTAATAGCTAGGAGGTTCTACTGATGGACTGCACATTCAGCTCCATTTGTTTTTGCTGCATTGCTAAAATATGCTTTGTGGCATCCAGTTAACACGTCCTACTGAATGGGAATACTGAAATATTGGTAATCATCATTGAGTGCCATAAATGATTTTTGAAGCAAAACAATTTTTTTACATTTTTTTTATTGTAATTCAAGCTTGCTATGTGCAGCTGGAAGCTAATTTAAAGAGGAATTGAGTATTATGATCAAAAGAGAATTTTCTGTTTTTATTCTATATGTAAGTTGACAGATGCCTATGATTGGCTAGTATCACTGTGATTGAATGCAGAAAATATGGAAACTTGTCTCCTTTTTGAGATGAATTCCAACTCACAAGCTCCTTACAGCAGTGCAAACACTTTTCTTTTTCTCCACTGTTTAGCCTCCGTAATGTTAGCATGCATGTTTCCTTAGATGCCGTGAAGTTTTGATCTAAAGATCTGGCTTACTCTAACTCTATTGGACTTTATAGGAGACTACAACTGTACACGAATTTTGCACAATATATTATGTTGGCAAGGACATAACGTTTGGATTCTGCCCATAATTGTCACTGGTGGTGTATTTGATTATTTTCTTTGAATAACCATATTTTCAGTGTAAGATTAAAGTCAAACCACTCTCTTTTTTCCATCTTGTTATGGCGAAAAGTGCCCAGTTCACAACGCAAGAGATTGAAATTCATATTCAGGTGTTTATTTAGTCTTTAGGAAAAGAAAAGCATACAATCAATCACACAGAAGAAGTTGTTCCAAGAGAAAAACCTTGGACGTTGAAACAGCTTTGCTTATATAGTGCCCATTCCACTCTGTTTGGTCTATCATCCTCTAGCTTTAGACTCTGATTGGTCCCTCATGACATTATGTCTCAACTTGACATTGTTCTGATTGGTACCTCAAGTTCCTCCTCACGCCCATGACTAATTCCTAGTTGCTGAGTGGTCCATCAAGACCCCTCCCTTTATACCCCCAAGTTCACCATCTTCTCATTTCACCACAAGAAATTTCTGGCACTACACTTGCTGAGATTGTTTACTTTAGGCTTTTTCTGAGAAATGACATCATATGTCAAGTTGACC
>JAQMYF010000017.1:11931028-11961989 GCA_030014195.1 Neosilurus mollespiculum | reverse complement strand
TATATAATTAAAATGTTTTTTTTTTACTTATTTATTTATTTTTCAAAATATACATGTTCATGCACTGCTTAATATTTCCAATCATATTTAAAATAAATAAGTAAATAAAAAAATAGAATGAACCCTAACGAATCCAAGCATAAACTATGACAGTTAGATGTGCATTTGTATTTATGACAGTCTGGCAGACACAGCGAGCTGGGAAAAACCGGAAGTAAACAACGACATTTATCGCTCCTATTGGTTCTGTAAGCATGTTATACGTGCCATAGACATTAACACAAGACCGGCGCTACTCGGTATATCGCATGTATTTGGAATGTGCCGAAGTCGCAGCCATCTTACCAGAGAATGGTTACTCCTGACAACTAGGATTTATTTATTTATTTATTTATTTTTACTGACATTTTGCTTTGTTTTGCGCTTTATTTTGAGTTGTATTGTTAAACGTGCGGATAAAATACCATGATGCAAGTAAAATTAAGCACATATTTGGACTTTCGATTTTCTGGAAAAGAGAATTTAAACTTTAAAGATAAAATGCAAGTGAAATGTTATTCCTTGCACTTTAGAGAGACTATTTTGCTTGTTGGAGTGAGTTGAGACACAACATTCAACACCCATTTTATTGGTGGATTTCAGTCCTTAGTAATATTTTGACCACCAAAGGCATGTCATGCAAGAGTCTTGACTGGTCTTGTGTTTATGTCTATGATACGCACCAGAAAAACTACTGCAACACCTCGATGTGATTGGGTTAAAAGCTTTTCTATTCAAACGAGTAAAGCATTGCGCATCAGTAATAGTTTATTTTACCAGCTAAAAGACAGCTAAAAGACTGCATATGGTGCATAGAATTCTGTTTACATTTTATGAAAAAGTGGATTTTATTTTATTAAAAAAATGGATTTTGTTTTATTAAAAAGTGGATTTTATTTTATGGCTTGAAACAAGTAACAGTTTGGAGTTGAAGATAGAGTAGAAGAAATCACCATCACTCAGACATTCATTCCCATTACGAGGGTTAGATACCGGCATGCATATCTTCACAGGGTTTCCATGTATACATGTACGCCGGGGGACGGATAGACGGACACTTATCCCTTATCTATGGGGCTCTGCGCTGGGCGGGAGCTCCGCAACAAATGTAATGAAAAGAAATTATCACAAAATAACACATTCAAATCTCTTTACCTACAGGATGGAGACATTTTTAGCAACGCTTGGGGAGAAAAGTTCAGTTTGTTACAGGAATTTTTTACTCAGACTCAAAATGACCTTAAGATATAAATATGAAGGGGCGCTGTAGCAGATGCTCCAAAAAATAAAAGAAATGAGTCTGGAAAGTAAACATTACATTATAAACCCTTAAATTTTACATTGTTAAACAAAACAAAGAAATGCTAGTCCAAATCCACATAAAGCAAAATTGATCATTTTTACGCAGAAAGAAATCAGACAATTATACTAAACAGCTCTGATACACTTCCTTTTTATTTGTATTTAATTTGAAATGTGGACAGCAGGGTCAAACTTTTCAGTGAACAGGCACACCACAGCATGACATGACGAAGTAATTATTCATGTCGTCTCAGAGACGAGCATCTGATTGTATTGACAGAGCGAGGTCAAGATCGGGGTGACGCGTTTAGATTGTGCATGTAGTGGGGCAAGTGTAATGCACGTCATCGTATGGAGATGATGAAGAGGGGCCCGGAAACACCTGGACACACTCTTGCCCCCCACACACACAGATTCACTTGTTAAGAGCTGTTGTGCGTTTGACCCAGTGTTTGAAAGGGTAGAGGTAAAGGAAATGATGTGAAGAAAGTGGATGAAAAAACTAAAGAAAAAAATATTTTTTTATTCTGCTAATTTAAAAAAAAAGGTGACCTCTTTTGAAATCTTTTATTTATTTGCTTGTTTATTGATTGCAAAGTGGACAAAAAGCTTTTGTAAAATAATAATGATAATAATAATTGTTAAAATTTGTTTTATTTTTCTTTAGGAATATAAAGGAAGTCTCGAAATCTGTTCTCATCTTCTCAGAATGATTTTCTGTATTTGTGTTGTTGTTTTTTTGTCAGATACTAATGTAGATATTTTTTTATTTATCCCGAGTGCAGAGCAGAGCTCTGTCCATCAAATGCTGCTAGAATAATTTTACACAATGCTTGAACCCTTCTTTGTTTCACAGCCATGTGTTTCTCTGTGTGTGTGTGTGTGTGTGTGTGTGTGTGCGTGCACGCACGTGTGTGTGTCTGTACATGCTATGGCTGTTATTTAAAGAGACGCTGTCTGTGTTTTGTTGTCGAGCGAATGAGCTGGAGGGTTTGTGTTGTCTCTTTAGGGCTAAAAATCTGTTCATGGTGCATTCACCATTATACCCCCTCCAACCCGCACACCCCCCCGTCCACTCCTCCGATCTGAAATCTCAGGAGGGGCTGAATGTTTATTGCTGTTCTAAAGTAAGGCTTTGTTGTTTTGGTGTGTGCTCTGCGTCCCCTTTCTGTCTGTCTGTCTGTCTCTCTCTCGCTCTCTCACTGTCTGCCCCCCAAGTTCCCCCTTCTGCTTTCATTTTCATTTGGGAAAAGAAGGAGGGGGCATCTTTCTGGCCGCGGGTGCATGATTAGGGCGAGAGTGCTTCTCAGCAGGACTCTCTGCTTTATATTCATCAAAAAGAGCTTGCTTTGATTCAGTGCAGCTTTGACGTGTGACAGCACCACCGAGGAAATCGTGCACTTACATCTCCCCCGCCATTCCGCTCCTTTCTTTCCCCTTCTTCTTTTTCTTCCTGTCCTCCCCTTCATTCAACTCTGTCCTCCACTTATCCAACATGCCCAACCCTCCAGCCATGCCATTATATTAATTTGATATAGTATTTATTTAAATTATTTTTGTCTCTTTTTATCTTCTGTTTTCTACTGATATGAATCTCCGTGTTCAAATCGTGAACTTAGTGACTCTACCTGAATTTGAACGCTGCCAGGTACTTTATCGCGCTATATGTATGAATAGAGTTCCTTATTATGATGGCGATCCTGTTGAGGAATCATTTATTGCTTGGTTGTAATTTGGTGTAGGATGTGCAACACTGGCGTGTTCTTCCTCTCTGTGCCGTGCTTTAGGAAGGTGAGAACACATCAGTGTCTGAATCACATGCACGATGTGGTCTCAGTCCACTTCTAAAATAATGAAAACTAGATTTGAATTACTGAAGGAAATGAATCAATCAGGCAGTGCTGTGTGTTTTAGAGTTGGCTTTTTTAAACATATTTTTAAATCATTTATTGTGCACCAGCTCTGTGTTCTCAGCTGGGTTTGCTTCATTTCCAGCACAGGTGTTTCCAAGGAATAAGCAGGTTTTATGATAAGCTTTTATCTATTTTGCACTCCTAATTTGTGGTTTGTTTGAACGAAAAGTATAACTTTCACTCTGATTCGGACACCGCAATCTACTAGGACTAATAGGTGTGAAGGTGCCCTTTCTGTTTGTAAGCTAAATTCTAACTAGAGCTACATTGTTGGATGTTTACATTAAAAAAAGAATATTAATATCTATGCACCAAAGGCACAGTGGATGTCCCTCAATTCAGTGACATCCAGCAAGCCTGAGGTGCATAATTGATTTTGTATATACTACAGCAAAAAATAGAAGGCCATTAAAATAAATTGTTATCGTTTATTTAGAAAATAAATAAAATAATTGTGATGGATGCAGGTGAGCTCCCAGCACATGTGTAAGCAGGTGCACAGTTGTATAACTGTGTCTCTTCAACTCTAAGATATTTAGTATATACTAAGAAGATTAAACAAGACGTTTTATTAATTAATTAATTACATTTTTGCATATTTTAACCATTTCAGAGGCAGGTCAGATGTTCTCTGCGTGCTCCAAACAGGGGTAAACGTTCTGTAGCTATGGTGTCTTTTAATAACCTACTCATTCAGAGTTGAGTAAATACTACACAGAAAGATGAGCAAACCATGCACAGTAGAGGTGTTTACAGTATATACTACTCAGAAAGATAAGAAAAACAAACTAAAACACACGTTTAATTGGTGGGGTGGGGGGTTGTTGGGGGTTGTTTGGGGTTTTTTTAGCGTGACAATGATGATTCTACCTGCTTCAAGTGACTATGGCAAACTGAGTGCCCATCATTCAGATTCAAGCATTATCCTTATCAAGATTAAGGTTTTTAAACCCAAGGATAGTGGACCAATCAGATCACTCTGTTCATGTGTAGTATATACTAATATTTAAAGGTTTAGTCCAGGTTGGATTTAGACATGATTGAAGAGCAAATGCAAATTTCAGTGGAAAAGCAAATTTCTTCCTAATGCAAAGGAGAGGAAATAGAAAGTTTGTTTTTTATAGTTTGACTGAAAACATTAACAGTGATTAACAGTGAGTGTTTGTATACAGCATAAGGAAATTGAAAGGTCACATGGTTCAAAGGTGCACTCTGTGGGATTTAAGGGGTACCTAAGAGTCACTGTGTTACGAATTGAACACGTCCTTGATATCCACGTAGGGGCGTGTCCTCTTCATCTGAGCCGTACCCCTAGATGGCGCCTTCAGAGTTTGTTGTTGTTGTAAGTGGCAGCAGAAACCCTAAAGGAAATACCGGAAGGATGATAGAGAAGAACGAAGAGGAATCAGTGTTTGCTGATGTAGGCTAGCAAGTCTGAGACACCAAACATAAATAAATTGAGAATCATATTTATTATTTAGCACAGAAGGAAGAAGCATCAGTGCAAGTAGCTGAAGTACGCTATAGGCACCTGACATCCTCTGTATATTCTAATACACATTTGGAGAGGGAGGGGTAAAAGCAGGAAAGGAGGGAGGGGCATGAAACAATGGTGGATATTTAACTGAAGTTTTAACAGCAGTTATTTCAATGCAAAGTAAAAACAACAAAATAGCATTTTTTTGTATTATCTTGGGAGTTGCTACTTTGAGGTCTATTTGACACACTAGAAGTACAAAGCCTCAAACTTTACTTAGGACATTATTTAAAAAAAAAAAGAAACAACCTTGTTTAAGTTAGCTTCAGGTTTGACTCTTTGATCTCATGCAGAAGTAATTTTTACTTGAAATCAAAGAGGAGGCGAAGCTGTAGTTTCAGCAGTATGTGATTCATGTGCGACGGTAAACCATAGGAAAGTAGTTTCCACACACCTCCTGTGTGATCGGCGCTGCTTTTATCTGAACGTAACCACAGCTTCAGGCCTTGAAAAGTTTACACAGGAGTCACCTTCCTTACAGGGCAGTCAATACCTTCGAGTCCACCAGAGCTCTGAATAAAAATCACACATTTGCTTCTGGATGCTTGTACCTCACTCCAGGGACCACGTGAATGTACGCATGCACGCACGCACGCACGCGCATATCCATATTTGAACTTCCCTACTCTGTGCCTAGAGAGGAAATTATCTCTTTAAATTTTTAAAGCAAATTCTGCAAGTATTTTCACATGGGAGGAAAAACAAACGGCTGCGTGAACCTATACGTGTATATACGAGTTATGTCCTTCTGTGTGAAAACTCAAGGTATTAGCTCAGCCCTTTATTCCTGCTGTGCCCTCACTAACAGGGTCACACACACCCGCAAGCATTTCATTTTGTACGCTGTGAAACCAATTCCAGCTCACACCCCTGTTTATGCAAATCCATGCAAACACACCCGGACACCTCTCTCTCAGTAAGTGAAAATCATGTGGTCCATTTGCATTCGTAGGCCTCCCTCACTTGCTCGCTTCCTCCTTTTCCTGTTTCTCACACCTGGCAACCTGTGGCGTATTTTCTACTGACTCATTCTTGCCAAAGCTATTTTGCATCTACATAAAATATTTGTTGCCACCATGCATTTCATCATGTGTCCACATGTGTCCACATGTACTCATTCATTTGCTGAACCACTTAATCCTACTCCGGTTGCTGAGCAAAGGTAGATACGCCGTGAACAGCCCGTCAGACAGTCACTGGGACATTACACACAACCATTCAAACTCACACTTGGAGGCAATTTGGAACAGCCAATTAGCCTAATGTGCATGTTTTTGGACTGTGGGAGGAAACTACGGTACACGGAGGAAACCCACACAAGCTCAGGGACTTCAACGCAGGACCTTCTTGCTGTGAGGCAGACGTGCTAACCAGTATGGCACCTTGCCTCCCATGTCCACATGTATATTTGAGATATTTTGAGTACCTGTGATGTTCATTAATTTGTCCCTCACACATTCCAACACCAAAAATTCCGACTTTTTCAGACATTGTTTTTGTTGAAACAACATCCAAACATCCAAAAAATTATATAATAATATGTACCGTTCAAAAAGATTGGCTTCCTGTCAATAGAGACATCTAGCGGCAGCTCCGCTTTTATGCATTGTATGAATCTATGTTTGTCCTGTGGTGGACTAGTGAACCCCACCTTTGCCAGTATTGGCTGAGAATGAACTGAGGAATGTTTAAATTACAAATAAAACTGAATTGAATTGAATAGATAGGCTTCAGCCTCCTGCGACCCTAGTAGAATTAAGCAGTTCAGCAAATGAATGAATGAAAATGAATAAATGTATTTTATCCCTTACACAAATTGACCGAGACTCCATTTATCATGGCTGTCAGTAAGGTTGTTACATGGTGAGCTGTCATCTCATATTTGATAATGTATTTTTTTTTTGTAACCAATTTGCTCTTCCAAGCTTCCCACCATACATCCAGGTCTTTTTGAATGGCTACTCGTGCAGAATAACGCACATGAAGGAATGCACTATCTGCACTATCTGCCTTCTTCCTCATACATGAGCTAGTAGATGGCCCATGTTTTGTGTGAAAGTGTTGTTTTGCTCTCTTCAGCCAGTATCTCATGGAGCAGCGAATACTGACGAACCTAGCAGATTTTGGGTTTCATCAGGGTTTGTAAAAGGTTGCTAAAGAGGTCACAAAAAGTTTTTAGGGTCGCAAACAATTTATCTTGTCGCAAGGAAATTAAATGCAAATAATTTTTTTTGCAAACAGCTGCAAACATTTGCAAAGCAGCATTTGTAAACATTTGTATCACGAGTCGCTAAAGTTATTTTTGTTTTTCCAAGTAGCCAACACAATTCTGGGGATGGTTTGCTCACATTTTATTATAGAGTTGGGTTCATCAATCTTTTTTTTCCCCTCCTTTTTCTTCCTCTTCTTTCCTTGTCTTCTGCAATGTGATGACTGTAGCATCAGCCAGAAATTCTTCCTCAAGGTCAGCAGCATGTTGGGCTTCTTCCTGACAGAAATATTTAAATATTCTGAAAGTCCATCCTTAATATCTGGTGATATTAATTCACCCTTTTTATAGAATTGGTGGCATATAGAGTGGCAAATAGTCGGGTCGCGGGGGCAGCAGCCTAAGCAGTGAGGTCCAGACTTCCCTCTACGCAACCACTTCCCCCAGCTCTTCCGGGGGGACACCGAGGCGTTCCCAGACCAGCCAAGAGACGCAGTCCCTCCAACATGTTCTGGGTCGACGCCAGGGTCTCTTCCCACTTGGACATGCCCGAAACACCACAACAGGGAGGCGTTCGGGAGGCATTCTAATCAGATGCTCGAGCCACCTCAACTGGCAGCAGTTCTACTCTGTGCTCCTTCCAGATGAACGAACTTCCCACCCTATCTCTAAGGGAGAGCCCTGCCACCCTGTGAAGGAAGCTCATTTCAGCCACTTATATCCGCCATCTTATTCTTTCGGTCACTACCCAAAGCTCGTGACTATAGGTGAGGGTAGGAACGTAAATCGACTGGTAAATTGAGAGCTTTGCCTTCCAGCTCAGCTCCCTCTTCACCACGACGGACTGGTACAAGCTCCGCTTAACAGCAGAGGCTGCACCGATCCGCCTGTCAATCTCCCGCTCCATCCTTCCCTCGCTCGTAAACAATAATTCAAAAATTTGATTTTGCTTTCAATAATTATGTGACCCATCACCGCAAAGTGGGTATTAAGTCGGGGATTATTAAATTTTTTGTTGAATTTTAAATGCAGATTTTCTCCACAGTTGCATGATTAAAAGGCTGAAAATTCCTGGAAGGTTTTGGTTGTTTACTCCAAAAACAAACAAATATGTTAGAAATTTTGGTATCATTTTAAAACTTAGGATATCAGCTACAAAATGGCACCAATAACACAAATTAGTTTCTGACTTAATACCCACTTTGCTGTGATGGGTCACACTTCTGCCTCATGCCGAAACACCAAAATGTGCTGCACGGCTCTTGAGCCTACAAACCACAGTACAACCCCATGTAGTGCAAGCAATAGTTTTATCTTACTTATCATTAGTCCACATAAACTGTATTAGTCATTTATTTTGACCATGTTGCTGTTTTTATCACTCAATACACATGCTTGATGTGCTGTTTGGCATTGTCTCACCACCTGCTGTGCTGGCGTGCTCATGTGAGCATTTTAAAATCTTTTTTGTTTTATGTGAACAAAGAATTTCTAAAGATTTTTATATTATTTTGGTCCTTGGTTCACTTTCTTTTGCGAACAAGCCTCCTCAATCTGAAGTAATTGCCTGACTTTTATCCTCTTCTTGTTTTGTTTGTGGTAGAGTGTGTATTTGAGTCCTGAAGAGCTCAACTCTTAATGTAAAAAAAAAAAAAAAAAAATGCTGGGTTAGGTGAGTATTGTCTCAAAATATGGCACTATACACAACGCACAGGCTGACAAATTGAACGCGGGAGTGCATATTTGTGTACTCGCGTCTCTGTACTCAGTGATTTGCAGTTGGAAAGCCGGCGGAGCTATTAGAGTCTGATGGCAGTTTGAAGGAACTTTTATGATTCTGATAGCCTTGTGAAGATCTCCTCAATGTGTCATTTTAGCTGAAAGTGAACACTTCAGATCCCTCTGCTTGCGAATACGATATATCTGCGCGCGAGGCTGAAGCCGAGCAACCGTAATAGAGCAGGAGCGCGAGAGTGTAAAAGTCATCCCTGCTCTGTAATTTCTGATGATCTCTTGCATGACTAAACCTCAGGGATGTCATCTTGTCCAGAGTTATATCTTGGACCTGAGAGAAGGAGATTGTATTGTGCGAAACACAAAAGTCAATCCACAAATACTGTTTGCGAGAGTTGGACAGCACTCAACAGCAGCTTTGCTACACATACTAATGCCATGATGATGGCAGGCAGAAACTTCTCACTTTCAGCTTGAAAGGTGTTCTGTTGAAATCTTCTTGATTTGTTTTCAAGAAAATATTTGCTTTGTTGCCTTTTTAAAGCATCATTTCTTGTTTCCTGTATATTTACCCCTTTCCTGACTGTCATTCTGTACTGCGGCAATGCAGATGGCTCTTGCACAAAATGACAAGTTAAAGTTGCATGCTCTTTACCTTCAATTTTTAATGTTTTTATCCCCCTGGCATACAATGCAGGGAATGTATTTGGACACCGTTTAAGATCTCTTTATCAAACTTGGCAGTCACTTCTACTAGGCAGTCAAGTTGTGTCTTTTGATATTTTGGGATTTATGTGGTTCATATTTTTTTTCATGTTTCCATTGTAACCAATTGACCATGTAAGGATGTTGGTGGTGTTCATCGAATTCATGAACTCATGAACACCGGGTTTTTGATATTTCACTGTTGCTTTTTGATATTTTGGGTTATCTACAAGTTTAAATTTTTATGTTTCCATGGCAATCAAATTCACATGTAACAATCAGGCTGTTGTATGTCATCTGCGGATGACTCTTGTTATTTGTAATGTGCATGCTTGATTAAGAAAAAAAGCTTTATGAATAAGGCTAATGTTCAATTGTGTCCACCTTAGCATTTCTCCTCTCTGTCAGAACATTGCCAGACATTGTTTTTGTTTTTCAAAAACAAATCTTCTTACCTGAGAAAAGAAAAAAGGAAAATTAAAAACGCCTTGCTTGGTTCTACTTGAGAAATGAAGGAGTGAACCCTTAACTTTATTGTTAACTTTAACATCACTGCCAGTAACTAAAATTATCATCCATACGCTTCAACTCAAGCTAATCTCATCTTCTGGCACTATAGATCGCGGACATGATTTGGTGGCAAAGCAGAACAAACCAGATGGTGATAAGTACTGGTTCTGTCTTAAAGCAGCTTTCAGTGAAGAAGCTCAAGCCAATTACATGCATCCCTTCAATGGAGTAGATATGAGCTGGGGTTAAAGACTGGATTTGCTGAGTATCGAGCCAAACCTCCATCCATGAATGTGTGTCCCGTCAGTGGAGGACCTATCTCGCATGTACTTATTCCTCTTTGGTTCCTGATATCTTTGCTACCTGAAGCATCTGTTATGTTTGGTTTAAATAAGGCTTATAGAGTCCAATTTACCTTTGATGTTGGAATGTGCAAGTCTATGGTTGGTTTGTGGTCTGGCTGAAGACGTGATTATATTTTGATGAGATCTCTGCAGCAGCTCTCGCTCCTCTCTCATCCGCATCTCAATTTGACACCCGATGGGATCCAAGATGGAATAGTAAGAGTTTGGATTGCTGACAATGTACATAATGACCTCATTTCTTTTTCTTATCCCCTCATTCTTATCAGGCCTTTCGTTTCTCGTTCCCTTGTAATCTGTGTGATGGTTCCCCTTTTGTTTCCTGCTTCTGAAATGTTCTCGATCACTCCTTAACAAGATTTCTTGTGTCTTACTGCCACCCTGATGTGGCATGTCCTAACACCACCCACCAGAGGGACTCATTCATGTACGTGTTTCAAGTTTAGTTTCACAGAGAATTGATAACTTGAAAGCAACTCTGCTGTTGTGTGTGTATGTGTAGCAGCTATTTTCTACATCGATTCTGTATAAATGATGGTAGACAGTTTCAGGTTAATGGTTACCGTGTCCTGGATTTACAGAAAGTCAGAGGATGGTGCCAAAAACGCACTAGATAGCGCTCATGTACCACGAAATCACGGATCTCTCATCCCTTTGTTGTTTCCGTAATTAAGTTCAGCCTGATGAGACCAAGTAAGCCGTATTCATGTTGAATTTGATTCTCTTTCTTGCACTATACACTGTATGGCCAAAACTATCACACCCACATTAGTGGCACTTCCTGTTTTAGTCCCCTTTACCATTATGAAAATAGATCACAGGGGTCCAGACGCTCCCGCCGTAAGGACCATTTCATAATATGCCAATATACAAAAAGCAGAGCAAGTTTGAAAGACTGAGCTTCAGCATGCAGCAAGTAAATGTATGGAAACCTAATATACAGTCACTCACACACAAATAAACCAAAAAACCTCTTCAAAAAGGCCCAACACACCTCTTTTAGCTGAACAAGAACTTGTATAGGCAATGATTAGATGGTGAGGTGAGGCTAAAGTCTTCAGGGAGGAACATCTCCAGAAACAGGGTTGGTGACCAATGTTCTACAGCATTACTGAGGAGATCAAGTTGTTGTGTCAGGATGGTGAGGAGGTGTGGGGTGCAGTCAGCGATCCAGTTCATCCCCAAAGGTGTTTAGTGGGGTTAAGGTCAGGGCTTTGTGCAGGACACTCAAATTCTTCCACTTTGGCAGACCAAATCTTTATGAAGCTCAGTTTGTGCACAGGAGAATTGTCATGCGTTTAGGTCTCTTGGTTCCAGTGAAGGTAAATTGTAACATGACAGCAAAGACTTTCGACCTGTTACCACAAACTTAAAAACACATGACTGTATAGAATACGAACCACATATGGGTGTGATGGTCAGGTGTCCACAAAACTTTAGCGACATTGTTTACCTCAGCTACCTAGAACGGCTTCTAGTCTAATAGTGCCTACAAACCTCCATAGTAAGTACAGTGCAAATCCCAGGATGTTTTATTTGGTTAGAAAATGATGTCTTCCGCCCTACAACCTTCAGAAAACTTACTCTTTACTTTGTTTTTCATGAGATGGAAAGCAGGTAACTGAGATGAAGCCCCTTTCATAAGCAACCTGCCACCTTTTGTTTTTGTTTTTTTTTGGGCACATGAATTTAGTGAGGCTACGGCATAAATGACTGATGAAGGTTTGGGTGAGGTGGATTTGAAAGCTGCATAGTTGCATTCATGTATAAAATATGAACAGCCATTGCAGGATACCACACATGCAACCATTTACACTCACACTCGGGGGCAATTTAAAATAGCCAATTAGCCTAATATTCATGTTTTTGGACTGTCCGAGGAAACTGGAGTACCTGGAAGAAAACCCACACTGGGAGAACATACAAACTCGACACAGAAACACCTGAGTACGGGACTACAAACATGTACATCCGAAAGTCATACACAGACATAAATATCCTCACACAGTATTCCTGTGATACTCAGTTAATATTCAATTTGCTGAACGGCTCAAACTAACATGGTTGTAAAAATGTTAGGTGTATAAGGAAGTCTCCAGGGCTTAACATAGAGCAATCATAGGACTATTGTAAGAAAACCATATGATTCTGGGCACAGCAGATGACGTAACGTGTATGAAATTCGTATGTCTATTGTAGCACAGCTGTGGGATGTTGTAGGGTATACACAACAGACCTACGAAACAGACCTGATGTTAATTACCTACGAGATGGATACCATTTTGAACATATTGAAAACTCCATGATAAGCGTCTTCAATGCCATTTTCCATCACACCGCAGGTCAGTTTCGTACGGCACACCCACAACTGTCTTAAGAATTTGCCTAAATTTCTGTCATGGACCTGTTGTATACCTGTTGTGTGACGCGTATGACCGGGATTTAATGATAGCTCAGGAGGTGGATGAATGACTGGACTGTTTCATACCATGTTGTTTGGTGTCTCTAATTTCAAAATGTTTGCTTGTGAAACAGGTGTGACGGCATGAGAAATAATTTCCTTCTGCTGCTTTACCGTCTGTTTGTTAGTTGAAGAACAGTTTATCATTAAGCTTTTGTGTCAGACGTTCATGAATCACAGGTCTGTACATTACACTCTATAAACCCTAGAGCTTTACCCAGCTTACTTTTACATACTTCTCTTCTGTCATGGCTGGAATTACACGTATACACACCTCCACAGCCATATATCATTCTCTACACTTAAAAAAGATTTTTTACTCCAGTCTGGGTTCAGATTTGTCTTTCTATTTATTGCATTATTGTGGGCTGTTGTTTCTCTTATGCACTGTGTGCTGTGGAGTGTGTTTGTTAGGATACTGTTTTGTTTTTGGGGTTTTTTTGGTGTTTTTTTTTTTTTTTTTTTTTTTTTGCTTCCAAGCACACCAGTCCTGTTTTATTATTCATCAGCTTGACACAGTGCCGTATTTCCCTGCAGCAAAATGGACGGAGCGGCGGCAGAGAAAAGCTCGAGACGGATAGTCATGCGCAAGCAGCCGCTCCTCCAATCCTCCTGTGGGTTGACGCCGGATGACAACGGAATTCATTTTGCGAGAGAGGAAGACAGGCTTCGGTAATGAGCCTCGGTGCTGGCCGCCCCGCAAAATTAAAGACATGCACACACATCGTCTTTCTCTTATTTTTCCCTTCTTCAGCTTTCGTGCCTGTAAAGCTTGCTATGCTGCAGTAAAATAGTTTACAGCAAGCAGAAGAAGAGAAAAAAAGGAGAAAAGACACCGAGCTTCTACAGAAAAAAAGGAGGACCGAATTACTGCAGTAACCCCCCCCCGCCACTGTCTAATCACGCATCCCAGGCCATCAATCAGGCCAGGCCAAGAGCCGTGTCGCTTTAAAACCTCATCACTGAGGACACTTTTAATCGCGCCCTCTGTGCTAATAACGTAGTTAAGCACTTTTTCCATTCTTCATCACACCACATCAGGATCCCATAAAACTGCTCAGAGAGCATGGCCAGCATTTCTGAGAGTTAGGGTGAAACTCTAGAGGAAGGTTCTGGAAAAGGGTGCTGAAGGCAGGGCGGGTGTGTTGCAACAGAATAATGAGGCTGCAGCTTGGCATAAATCATCTCTCAGGATAAATTGGATTTATTTGCCATTCCAGGGGAAGATAACCAGTACTAGGAGTGATCCAGGGTTTTCATTTTTTTTTGTTGTTTGTTTGTTTTTGTTTTTGGTATGGTGTTTTTTTTTTGTTTTTTTTTACTGGTGGTTTGAGTTTCCGGTTTATTGGTATATTCTAAGCCTCTGCAGCTGTTCAGACCTGATTTCAACACCACATATCAACACATTGGATTAAAAGTTGTTGTGATTTTTAAGTACTACACTTCTGTGCCAAAATCGATACAGGAAGTCAATAGTTAGTCCTCCCCCTGTGTAGCCAAGCTGCATGAACTCTTGGACATGGACTTGCTTCAGCTACACATGAGCTACATATTACTAACCGTCGAAACTGTCCCCTGCAGGTCAGGGTGGGTTTAAAGGCAAGGAATTATTACAAAAGTTTTTTTTTTTTTGCTTTTTTTTCCCCATCTGACCTTCTCGCTGACATCTTTAGTTTGTATACATACATTGTGTCTGTGATCCAATACTAAATTAAAGTCAATGAAGGCCTTGAAAGAAATTGTATTCTCAACTAAACAGCATCAAAATTTAGAGTCCTTCAAGTTCTTGTGGGTTTTTTTTGGGGTAAGGATGTTTAAGAGCGCTAAGAGAAGCAGATAAAGACTGAATAAAGCCGTTCCTGTTTGGTTTTAAATATAGTCACCTTAGTAAACGTAGAGGGAAAATATTATGCTTAGACCTTTTAAGCATTTTGAAGGGCATTTATGGATGTTAATGAAAGGAGCCACGTTATTAGAGTCTAGGCTTTTGTTGATGTTGAACTGTGTTATCATTTAGCAAGGCTAAGCGGAATCTTGTTTGAAAAAAAGTAACGTTTTGTGCCCGAGACTACAACCTCTCTTGGATACGAATATTTGTATTAAGTAAAGCTCTCTTTCATAAACAACCTTTATTGTGGTATGAATTTCGAAGGGACTGACATAGTTTCGGTGAGGTGAATCTGAAAGCTGTGTAGTTGCGTTTGCATATAAAATATTTGTTGTATGTGTCACTCTCATAGGGAGAATGGGTCACGTCTGTAAACCAAATTGTATGATGTTCAAACAAAGGTGATACGATTGTTGCAAGACAAAAAACTTCTCTATAATATTCACGTGCTACTCGGTTGACATACGACTGCCATACACCTCAGTCTAACATTGTCTTAAAAATGTCATACAATACATGTGGTATTTACACATGAGGAAGTCCTGTGGGTTTATCGTAGAACAATCATAGGACTATTGTAAGAAAATAGTATGATTCTGGGCACATTAGATGACACAGTAAGCATAAGAAATTCATATGTCCATCATAACACAGCCATAGGACAACATAGGGCGTTGCACGACATACCTAGGAAATGAACCGGACGTAAAGTATTACCTACAAGACTTGTTTTCAACAACAGCTGAGTTTTATAAGACACACCAACAACTGTACTAGGAATTAGAATTTTTTGTTTTGGACTTGTTGTATACTTGTTGTTCACTGTATGTGACAGAGGCTTAAGAAACCAATAAGTGTATATATTGCCATTATGTGAATGCAGACATTGTTTAATTTGAGCTGTCTTTACACTTGACCTGAGGTGGTGTGAGGTGAGGTGGGGAACTTTCTGAGATTTTCAATTAAATTCCCAGGTGAAAAGAGCTTTAGACATTAAAAATACACTAACCATGCCTGTTACCAAATTGACTTAAAAAGAAAAAGAAAGAAAAATTAAAAACTAGTAAAAATAAACACAAATCAAAAGAAATGCTGCTTTTATTTCTCTTCACTGTGAATTCGTCTCACAACTGCTAATCTACTATCCGTCGTCATGAGACAACTTTGTATTTCCTTTCGGTTCGGTCACGAGGTCAGAGATTTTATTTTCCCATTTTCCCTATAGACTCCATCATATAGTAGATGAAACTAGATGAAAAAAATAAATAAATAAACAAAACACTTTGTCTAGGTGACACCCCCCCCCCCCCTCCCCCCCAGATAAAACCCTAGAATGGCACCATCCGTAGACTAATATCCGCCACAGCCAGCAGGCTTGTGTTTCACATCTTGATTGAATCAAGCTTCCTTTTGTTGTTGAAGCAGGAGATAGCTGGGCGCTAACTGAGCAGCGCTAATTACACTCCGTGGCGAGCGGCGAGAATCTTTGAGCTTGAAATGACCTGGGGCTTTTTGTAAAGTATTTTTAGACGAGTGCGTCCTCGTGTAGAAAGCGAGGTCTGTATGGGTTCCAGGCGTGTGTAGGTGGTGATATAATGAATGTTTGACTCATGACCTTGAGAAAGAGTGTGATATGATTTGATGTTGGACAAACATACTTTGAGTACTTTTCGTACTTTGAGTGGACATGAAACTCTGGGCTTTACTATGAGAAGACAATGCGAGAGGAGGTAAGAAAGTCCTGCAGTAAGGTTGCAGCTCTCACATATCTCTCTCCACACACTCCTTGGTGTATATGATGAGAGGTGGGAGTGTAATAAATGGCAGCCCAGCGTAGGACAGGTGTCAGCGTGTCCTCTTTGTCAGCCATAAAAGTTAATTAAAGAAGAGGAATTTTTACGGCGCTCGGACGTTCTGGTGTAGACGCTCGGCTCCTACTTCATAACGATTTCTCTTGGAGCTGGTGTATGTGTGTGTGTGTGTGTGTGTGTGTGTGTGTGTCTTTTTGTGAATATCTAATAGTATGTGTTCACTGGTACTTAAAAATGTCAGCAAAGTAAAGAAAGACGATAAACTTCATTGGCCCTGGGCGTCTGACTCATGACCCTTGCCATTTCCACCCACCATTTTCTCTTATTTTGGTCATGTACCAATTTCCACCCCCAAGCTAGCGCTCCCATGTCACATGACAACCACCCACAAGGGAAGAAGAAGGCTAGCACATGCTTCCTCCTTGAGATACGTGCAGCTACTAATTATTTGTACGGCAGCTGAGCAGTCAGCGGAAAGGACCACCACAGATTCATACAAATATCTATGATTGGCTAGTATGGCTCTGATTAACAGCTCTAGTACCCACCCAGAGGGCCAGTTTTGCTATCTAGGACACGTGAGATTCACCTAGATTAACTACTAGATTTAAAAAGATTATTTTTTGCTTTTGTTGTTGTAAATAAATGTTGTTTTTTTTATGTCCAGTCTGACTGCTCCGGGCTTCTTATATCCTGCAAATATTAAAACGAAACTAATGTGGCTGTCTTGTGTTAATTTAAAAAAAAAAAAAAAAAAAAAAACAACAACCAAGGAACAGTGTACGAGTGACTTAGGGTCTGATTTACAAAGCAGCACCAATTATTATGAGGTCACAGCCCAAAAACATGCTGATGGAAGTGGCCCATGCAGCCGGTTCATTTTATTAATGACCAGCATGATCTACCAAGAGCAGGGCAAATTAGCATAGGCGAACTACTAGTTACAAAACTAGAAAGGTACTCAGTGAGTGCAAGGTACCTTCACCATGCAGCGTGGATAATGTAGCATATAGGCCCTATACTGATACTATGGTACTGGTTTTATTTACTTGTGTGTTCATCTTACGTGATATTTTATAGTATGTGGATGTGTCCAAATTGTTAAAACACTTTCTTGTTTGATGGTTTTGCAAGATGGCTGGGGTTTACCCTTTCAGGGTCACTCAAGGTCAAAGGTACTTTGCATATAATATGTCAGAGGAAATGTATCAGGAAATCTTACAAAAATCTTGCAATGATTGGAACTGGATTAAGAATATATATATATTTTTTTAACTGGTGATGTTTCCATACAAAGAGACTTTTTCTTTTGTTAGCATTGAGCTTACGATATGTCAATTTTATTGAAGGAAAAACAAGACATTGCTATCCCTAATCTGTGACAACAAGCTGTTGTTTGCAGATATCATAGGAGTGTGTGTGTGTGGACTGTGTGCAGTGGTTCATGCTGTTTCTTCATTCACAGGTTTGAGTTTAATTACCGAGAAGCAGCCACTGTATCCCAGAGAGCATGATGGGAGTGGGGCGACAGTAAAGGATGCATTAAGCAATTAAAGATAGGGAGGACAAGAGCAGCACGATTCTCCGCTTTTTTTCTTCTCTGCAGTAATTGCTTAGTGATCACAAAGGAGGCGAGTGGACGAAGAGTGAAAGCAATATGCTGTACATCAGCATTTTATACTGACAGCCTTAAATACACACGTGATCTTCTTTTATTGCTCACACACAAATTCTTCAATAAACCGCCTTTCCTTGGCACCGAACACACAGCATCAGCGTGTAATGCAGTATATCATACGACCCCCACATACTGACTCACATACATGCAGCACACACTCAGCCTTGTCTAATTATTCATGCTTCAATATTTGATGAACAACATGTGAGTTAGCAGCTCGTAGCAACCGCGAGGTGAGAATGCAGGGATTATGTTAACAGCGCTCACGCTGCCTCATCTATGATTTATCTGCCAGTCCTTGCCGTCACACCAGCTGCCCACGTTAAAGCAGTTGTCTTGCCTGTTTGCACCAGATAAGAGAGGAAATTCTCAAACGCAACACGAGAAAACACCATAGCAAGACGTGCGGTCCTGCGAAAGATCCTGTGAAAGAGCGAAACATAGAGAAAAGACAAGGAGAGAGGTGTAACCTTTTGTTTGTCGCTGGTGAGGAATAGGAATGGGAGGAGGCTGAGGAGCGACGATGAATGCTAATGTATTCGGCGCACAGGGCTTTCGGTCACTGATTAGCAGCAGGCAGGCGAAGGGATAGAGAGACGCAGAAAGGAATGTAGGACAACCTGGACAGCCACCTCATTTCAGTTAATACCTCGGCAGTACATGGGGCTGAAAGTCATGGAGATAATCAAGAACCCAGAATGCTCATGGAGATGAAACCCCTGATATTGGACTTATTGCCTCTGTACAAGGCGTCATTCTGCTGATAAACAGTGAATGATTTTGTTTTAGAGTACTTTAATCCCCTATGTGGAAAAAAGCTTTGAGTCTCTACAACTTTAATGCCTTCACAGAGGGTGAGATACAGTGCACAGTGATCATTTACACACCATGAATGTGCATATAAATACATAAATACACACCAGAAATGTCTGCACAAGCAAAATTATGCTCAGAAAACCTTTTCAAAGCAAAAATACATGCACATGGAGATACCAATATGGCCGCTGTCCCAGGTTTCACTGTAACCAGTTGCTCGAAGTCTTTGCCAATACTGAGCAGTCTCGTTCCTACACGTTTGGAAATAAAATAAATGTCTATAGCTGATGAAGGATATGTTCCTGATTGAAGGACAGTAGTCAACCCTGACCTGAGGAGGTTTGTGCCTCCAGACACGTCTTCCCTATTCCCACTGCTTAAACATGATTAAAGCAAACAAAATGTGGCCTTATTAGATTATTCCAAAGGACACGAGTCCTCTGCGTCGATGATCTTTTATTCCCGTTTTAATGAAACGCTGCTCAGAATTAACGTCGCGTCAACTAATTCGATTTTGTGCTGCCTCTAGAAATGCCAGACTCTCCTGATTGGTCTGTAGGTGGCCGTGTTCCAGCTTGGATAAAAGGAGCGAAAAGATAAAATAGATTCTACCCTTGAATCGGGTATCTAAAAAAATTTTAATTCTTTTTCAGTTGAGTTGCAGTTTAATTCACAAAGCTTCAATCATGGTGTGATGTGTTAGAAGTGATTAGGTTTGGGACGTTTGACAGTAGTATGAAGAATCACACAAAGTCTTCTTTGCGGTGGCTGTTAAGCTCGATGATGTAAATGACTGATGCTTAACAACAAAACAATCAAAAAAACCTGTCTGGAGCTTTAAATTCACAAAAATAAATGATATTGTATCCTTGCTTATTTTTGGAGTCTTCAATGAGCCTTAATTTATATATCATGGTGTTAAATCAGGGCGACATTTGCTCTACAATATTAGTATATATTACAAGGGAATGATTCAATTTAATTGACCTGCTATCTTGGGATAATGTTTGCATCAAAACAATGGCGGTCATTTGGAGCAGGCGACGTCATAGTTGGGTTTTAAAAATGAAAAGATAAACCATGAAAATCTCATTTTACTTCGTTTTTCTGTGTTTCTGTAAAGTATATAGCAAAACATTGAAGTTTAAAAACACACCATTATGGAGTTTGATTTACTTAGGTTCCCGTGTAGTATTTACTAAAACTCTTACAATGTTTTAAACAACGCTATTAGCTACACAGTGCTTAGCTTTGCTTGAAGGGCAGAGCTCATCTGACCTGCCTCAGTCATGGATAAAAGATGGAAAATGAAACTGTGAATATCTTGATTTAGTTTCTTATGTTCCTGATATTAAAAGAATAGTTTTTCTCAGACTCGATGCTCAGTCTCACAGTGTATTCAATGACATCCACCTCGTTTTGGCAAAGAATTTCTAAGTGTCAAGAATTCAAAGTCAAGGCATCTCTGCTGATGTTCACTAAAAAGCACATACATGTATAGTTGTTGTTGTTTTTTTTTTTTTTTTTTTTTTTTTTTTTTTTTTTTTTTTTTTTTTATTTATAATTACGTACGTTAGAGCTAATAGTTCGTTAAATTTGATTAAAGTCCAGACTTGAGTTTTGTAAGTATGTCAGATTGGTAATCAATCAATACAACTGTTAGCTAAAAGCAGCTCCTACTGACTCGTTAACCAGCTCTTGGATTTCAGCTGTAACGGTGTAATGTCTAGGTTTTAAATAAGTCTGGCAACTTGTCCAGTTACAGACTATGAATACACAAATGTCAGGAGTGCCAGGAGATTCAGGTACTGATGTAACCCATGTTTGGAGGGTGACCACAGCACCACAAGGTGATAACTGTAGATTGTTAGTATCCTTACTGTACTCCTGTTCCTGAGTGAAGAACTGTCACCAGTTAATACTTCACTGTTTGCTTTTTTTTTTGTTTTGTTTTGTTTATTTTTTTTTTATCCTCAAAACACGTCTGAAGACACTAAAGTTTAAAATGTTACTGCATTCCTCAGCTTACGTATCACCCAAATGCCTTGGTAATTACTCAGATCCAATTTTCCTCCACTCTCATGGATTGGAGTTATTTTCTCCAGATGTCAAATGAGCTCATAAGACTGGTGCAGCACCTTCTGCAGCTCAAGTGTTTTAAGTTTCCACCCTTTCAGGATTTTAAAAATTGAATTTTTTGGCTTTGCTCTTCCAAGGGAACATTATAATGCTGAAGTACCCTTCAGGGTGGAAGTTCCTCCACGCCTGGTAACGTAAACACTGATATATGCAATTCGGTGGATTCTTATTCTGGCTTTTATAGTTGTAATTTCTATAAAAAAAACCCTATGCTGGACTAAAATATTACTGAAGACACATGTGTGTTGTCCTGTCCTCTTATCCCAATATTTTTATTATCCTGGATTAAAAGTTCATATTGGGATTGAAATAAGAAATCCATTTATGGTGGCCTCGACAGCCCTATCTGTCAGATCCTCTGGACCCAGAGCCCTTTAAGAGCTATTCCCAACGTGGATCTGCCTCATACTCATTGTAAAACACTCTCCAGACAGCCCACAGATTTCCCCTCCTGCACCCAGAGTCATATTTGTGATCTTTAAATGCTTAAATTAGGTTTTAGAAGGTGTGCAGGTCCTGTTTTCTTTATGGGTGAGAACAATTTGGAAGCAGTGCAGTTCAATTTCTATTATATTCAGAGATTTTAATGTTGAGATGCTGTAAATGTAATAAGAGATTTTTTTTTTAACATTTTTATTTCTGTATTAAGAATCGAATTGTATTTATCAGTGTTGTGGTGATGCCAGCAATTTAAAATGCCGATGTTCGGCTTTAATTTGAGGCTATTTTGAATCAAATTTAGAGTGTAGGAAATACAAAACTTCATTTAATTTATTTTAACTTTAAATAGAACTATTTTATAATATGTCCTACCCATTGTAAGGGGTCATTTAGACAATTGGTTGGTTAGGGTATAGAGTTGACTAGCCTTTACTTTTGGAATCTATTGTTCTTAACTTTCCAGAGAGCTCTCACTGCCTGTGAAGCAAACCATCAGTAGGCTGAAAAAACAAAACACAACTGTCACAGGGAATGCAAAAAACATTAGATGTAGACAAGTTAACTATTTGGTATATTCTTAAAAATGTGTTGCTAAGATCAGGAACACCAAAAGGTGAGCCGTGATACTGCTACCTGCATCTTTCTGAACTGCGGCGCAAGCACATTTAAGGGAAAACGCTTTCCGCCCTCTTGGACCCATGAGCCTACAGACAACTATGAAAAGGCTGGTCATTGCTGTAAGTGACTTCTCTCCCATGAGAGCTCGGCCAGTTAGTTCCTGTGGACTCTTGGCTGTCTATGCATCAACCTGAATTCAAACTTGCAATCTCCAGGTAGGGGTGCACAGTGCTTAGCACGTCTGCCTCGCAGCAAGGCCTGGGTTGAATTCCTGGGCTTGGGCATTTCAGTGTGGAGTTCTGTGCGTGGGTTTCCTCCGAGTACTCTGGTTTCCTCCTACAGTCCAAAAACACGCACAGTAGGCTAATTGGCTGTTTCAAAGCATTCCTAGGTGTGAGTGAGAATGGTTGTGTGTGTTGGCCCAGTGATGGCCTAGTGAGCTGTCCCGGGTGTACTGCGCCCTCACCCAGAGTCGGCTGAGATGGGCGCCAGCCTCCCCACGACCCTAATTAGGATAAAGCGGCTTAGAAAATTAATGAATGAATGAATCTCTAGGTTGATAGTTGCACCTTGTCAATACGCCACTCAGGAGCCCATTAACTGCTCAGATTTAATCAATTGCTTCAAAAGCCATTGGGCAGTGCTTCACACTGCAGATGGACAATGACCCAAAAGCAAGTTCTGCAGTGAAACCAAGTGAAAGTAATCACCAAACACTTACCACAGTAATGAAGTTTGTCCTGGTTAAATGATTGGGTCACATATAGCCATTTTAGGACAAAACACAGCTTCTCTACTTCTTTTCTTGGATTTTTCCCCCTTTGCATGAACATCTCCAACACAAATTGGCTTCCATTTTATCTCACACATCTCCACATCCACTTTGAAAGCTTTGATGCCAGCTGATCTGAAAGGCATATTTTTCAGTACGGAGACGGTCGGCACATCAGAAAGATGATAATCTTTTCTTACCTGCTCTATCAGCACTTCCTCAAAGTGTTTTAACTAAGTTTTTAACTTCAGCCAAGTAAAGCATGATGCTGACATCACGTACCAAAATGTGAACACACTGCCACCGTCATTTTTACTGATACTGCAACTCGTGCACACGTCGTTTTTTTTTTTTTGACCACATGTTCAGAGAGGTGTGTCAAAAGAACACTGGCAGCCATGATGCGTATGTGGACACTGTTTGTTTAAGTTTGTTCTGGCCATGAGTCAGCTTAATATCCTGCCCTGTAAGCAGTTAAACTGCATTTTACATGCTAAAGGAACAACTGGCTGAACATCACTAGAGAAGAAACCCTGCGTCTGGCAGTGACTGTGGGTTCCAGACAGGCCAGGCAGTTACAGACTGCTGAAGATTTGCAGCTAGGTTTTACAAAAGACAGTTTAGTTGAAGGTTGTTACTTTGCTTACTTACTGGACGTAACAGTTCATGTTTAAATTTTTATTTATTCCAAATTTTATTCCTAAACTGTTGTCTCTGTGTACGCAAAGCCTTAATCAGCTTATGACTGAGCTTCTGCAAATGGCCATGCAGGGAGAAAATGGCTGAATAGCAACAACGGACGCAACCTTCCTCCTTAGCCCCCCTTTATTGCGTCCTCCCACTCTTGCACATGACAACGGCCCAAGATGGATTTCCCAGCCACATGAATACATTCATAAATGTATTTCCCCTGGATTTATTGCAGCTCAATCGCAAAATGATGAACAGACTGGAGACCCTTCGGCCTGCCGATCCTCACGAGGGGGAGAAAAACGAGAGTAAGAGAACAGCGAGAGCTATGGAGGGAGGGAAGGAGGAGAAGTGACAAAGATAGAGCCCCCCTCTCTATCCCCACCACCACCTGTGAGATAGAGCAGTATAGCGCATTCTGCCAGGCGATGTGTCCATTCCTCCAAGCCCTGCCACCAGGGACTACCAGGCCTCAGCTATGAACTTAATGAAGTTTGACTGAACTCATCAGCTGCAGTCCTTAAGACTAGTAAAGCAGATACAAAGAGGTGAAATGCAGAAATTTCTAAGGCTCACAGTGAGGTCATTTACTTTACTACACAAGTTTTTACATGGATTTAGACAGACAAGGATCTATAATTAAAAGAGAGAGAGAGAGAGAGATGTACAGTAATTATGAGTACATTTGGCATTTGTAATCTACAGAGGAGGTCAACATCCAGACATGGATATCATGTTATTTTTTGCATGCAATCTCTGACATGCCCCTAACTTCTTTCTTTCTTCCATTTGAACAAATGAATTTTATCTCCTTTATACCCTTTCTCTCAACTCCTTTACTTTTGTCCGTTCCTTTTTTTCCTCAGGGTGGGTGGATCTTGTCATGCACTTCACGTCGGAGTCGGTGTGCGTTGCCATGGTGGTTGCTAAGGATTTATCCCAGAGTGAAGTGAAAAGTCCGAATATTAAAAGGTGTCCTTCTGATGAGGCGAGGCTTTTTGAAGCTGCTCGGAATGAGCAATCGCCTTGCAGCGCACCTTGCCATTCCCCCCAACCCCGCTTCCCCACCCCCCACCCCCCCACCCTACTGCACCTTTCATTATCACGTCCACCATTCTGGGAATATCAGTATTGCTTTTCAAAAACCCAGAACGGAAAGAGTGAAGCCGCCAAACACTCGAGAACTTAAACTTGATCTGTTTTTAAATTATTGCCCATTAGCAGCTAGGTTGCTAGCAGGCATCACAGTTGTAATATTAAGGACTCTTGTGTCTGTATGGCCATGTTTCTAACATGCTTTCCTGACCTTAACTGGAGTGCTGTGCTGCAGGCGTACCTCCTGAATGTGTGCTTTTCAAATGTCCTTCAGACCAAGGCACGAGGACTGAGGCTACGGCTGCCATTGTGAACAGGGCAAAAAGCAATCAGTATAACCTAACTGTTCTCTGAAAGATGGTAATGTAGGGCCACGAGCATGGTGTAGGGACCAGGTGGCCTCTGCACTTGTTTTAATAGACTTTTAAACTCTCAGGGCTCCAAGTGAAGGAATTCTGATAAAAATATATATGAAGCAATTGAAAGCGTACATGAAATAAAAGGATTTCAAGTTGTGCACTTTAAATTATTGATTTTAAACAGAGTCTCAATAAATCTGATATAAAACAAATGGTTGTCCTGCATCACAACATAAAATACTTGTGCTAAGGTCTCATGGGAGAACCATGGCTGGGACTCTTGGCCGTGACCACTTGTGTGGATTTTTGGGGTGGATCCTCACAAAAATCCGGGCAGAGGAGGTATGCATTTGTCTGATAAATAAACATGTTTCATGCACATTTTACCTCCATGGAAATCCACAGTAGCATCTGGTAGGCTATGTGGGATCACGGATGTCTTTACACTTGCAGCAGTTGAATTGATGACCGGTAAAGTAGCTTCTCGACTCGCACATATTCTGACAGAAATGTGCGCAACACTTATGGGATAATGCTGGTTGACTGCTGGGAGGCAAAAAAAAAAAATCACCTACCATTGTCTTCCATGAAGTAATTCTGGCTATGTGAGACTGAGGGTTTAACACCGTTGGCTTTGTGTAATTAAGGTGGTTTACACCTATACAACACAATTTATTCCTAAAACAATCCAGGTTAACACTGGTTTCTCCTGCAGCTGAAGAAGAATTCACAGAATTGTTTTTCTTCACAATATTTTCCTGAATTACTCTGTTGTTCTCTAGGTGTCCAGCGATCCAACAGCAACAAGAGGACTAGAACTCTTGAAGAGTGAGGTAGCACATCACACACTTTTGTTTTATGACGCTATGCTAGTCCACCTATTTATAGTCTAGGGTTTGCTAAACTAAGTCAGGTGCTCTCGGCTTTCACAGCTGATTCTGTTTCACTTTTCACAATCAGTAGAAAATACCATGCCATTTAGATACACGGAAATGTCATTGATGCATTACCAAATTTCAGTATAGGCCTAATGTTATGAAGAAACTTCAGTGTTCGAGCCAAGTGTCAAAGCACCCTGAGCCAGTTAGTATTGCATAGACCATTTATACATCAGTCCAGATTACCCTCTCAAATGGGCTTTCTCACGGTCCGTTTTAAATATACAACTAAATGGGATCTTCTAAATCAGGGTTACTAGATTTCAAATGAAACCAAATTCAGGTTCTGGAAGTCTTTTTTTTTCTGCTAAATGATTGTTTTTATTGTATTATTTATATTTACGGTTTATAGAAATGGTGTGATAATCTAGCTTTCCAGACCATCACAGGGCAAGACACACACACACACACACACACACACACACACAATCATTAACACTCACATCCATACCTGGAAGCAATTGGGAACAGCCAGTTAGATTAATGGGCATGTCTTTGGACTGTGGGAGGAAACCAGAGTACCTGGAGGAAACTCATGTAAGCACGAGGAAACGCCCGGACCCAGTACCTTGTTGATGTGAGTAGAACGTGTTGTTGATGTCATGATCCTGGTCACAGTCAGTCAGGATTTTTTCCGACTACATTTCTTGTGTAGCACTTTCCTTCTAGGCTTTAATAATACATTGGACAGTTCTTATGGAATTCTAGTCTTTTCAGCAATCTTTTTTTATATAAAATATAGTATAAAAAATAAAATAATGGCATATCTAATGAAATGTGTGACTCACCACAATAAAGTGGGTATTAAGTTAGAAATTATTCATTTTGAGTTTTTGGTGCTATTTTGTAGCTGATATCCTAAGCTTTGAAATGAGTTTTGGAGTAATTAACCAAAACCTGCCAGGAATTTTCAGCATTTCAACTCTGGAATAAAAAAATGTCGTTTCAAGCTTAACAAAGTATTTAATCATTTACAACTCGATACCCACATTGCTGTGATGGGTCACATATTTTTGTTCAGTAGTTCTCATAATTTCCTCTACTCAACACTCAAGTTTGGTCAGTTTATCTGTTAACAAAATCCTCACCACCCTCATGCACAGATTTTCACCAAATTTGGTGTGGACACTGCCCTACCTGATTCACAGGGATTATTCAGTTTTGGAATGTCAAGGTCACAAAGTTTTGGACTCATAGCTCATATACCTTCAAAACAAGTGCCAAAATAGATGCCATTAGTAAGGAACATTAATAGGAAACCATGTGTGGACTTGCAAATGAGACAATTATCTTTGACCCTGGTAATTAACACCAGTACCCATATAGGGCCTATTTGCTACATTATTCATGCAGCATGGTGGTGGTACCTTATTCTCTATGAGTACACCTCCAGTTGTATTAGTTTTAAAGGGATGTGTATATACTAAAATTTTTTGTGTTTTAAGGTTTTTTATGAACTATTAAAAATTGATAATGAAGCTAGTTTGTATTTGAAGGATGGATTGAGAAAACTACACCTGCTTGATAAGTTTTTGCCCTCCAACATGCCGGTAAACACTGTGCATCACCAACTCCTTCAAAATGTTGCTTTGTTTTATTCTCGTGTCTTATACACCAAATAAACATTCTTCATTTAAATGTCACTAATCAACTCTAAACTCAAAATAACATTACCAGTAGTTTGTACGCACCAAGGAGGTGAGTAATAATGACCACATCTTCATGTAACAGGCCCAGAGAGAAAGGTCCTGTGCGGTCCATCCCCCTCTATCACCCTACGCACACCATGATCAATAAGTGGTCAATAGCTAGAGTTTGCAACCTAATTGCTCTTTGCTTGGGAATTAAGCAGGTGCTCACTAGTACATGGTACAACCACATGACTTATTCTTTTTTTCTTTTCTTTGGCTCCTCTATTTGGTTTTCTGTCTGTCTTTCCTTTCTCTACATTTCTGGCACGGCGGTAAAAAACCCAACGTGCAGTTGACTCATCGTGACGCAAGCATCCAGAAGCTCCAGCGAGATCTTCTTTTGTCTCATCAGGCCCGGGATTCGCAGAGCGCTCAGGTAAATCTGCTTCACTAATAACCAGACATGTTATTATCTCATTATTCTATATGTCTTGTTTACTGTGTATGAGTTTTGTCTTTTTCTTGTACCTGAAAACGAAAACAAAATACAACAACATTTATTTTCTTCTCCTGTTCCTCCACATATGCTTGTGTGTGTGTGTGTGTGTGTGTGAGTGTGTGTGTGTGTCAGAGAATATGAGCACGAGCACAATGCCATTTTCTGTCCAACTGTATTGATTGCGCTTGTTGTAAATAAATTGCATGCATAAATGAATGTGTGAGGGGGCATTTCTATACTGCAATTATGCTCTGAAGCAGCGAGACAAACACAAGGGTCGACGGAAGCAGCATATCCCACACTCAGGCTTAATGGGTTGTTCGTAAGCGTCCGAAATTTGTGTTGATTACCGCAGAGGCTGTATTTGCATTTCATTTCCGAGTCAGCGTGACGGTGCGGTGGCGTGATGGTGTGATGGCAACCCTCCATCACGATTCAAATGCAGTATTGATCAGGGAGCGGCTGGGGAGTTCCAATCAAAACAGCGCTGACCGCTTTGCATCCATTTCCCCATTCGCTTTTAAGTCTGAACAAAACAAAAGAAATATTCACACCCCTCTCTATAAAGGAGTCTCTTAATTGTTTTTTTCATTCACCTTCTCAGATGAGGCGTTTTGCTAATCTTTTTCCTTGTTTCTTTGTATTTGTAGTGTGTTAATGTCACGATTTAAATGAAGTATTGATCAGTTTAGGAGGGGAGAATGGAGCGACCGAGTGAGCGATTGTAAGGCAAAAAAGAAAGAGCCGGGTTATCGGCTTGCATCACACACCGAAGTCCAGAGCGTAGCGACGAGACTGGGTTTCTTTTCTGTTGTAGTTGTTGTTAGGATTAACCACGAAACAGAGTCCTCTTCCCGTCACTTTTTTTTTAACTTCTCCAATCCTTCAGGAATTTGAGTAGGATACCAAAAAGAGGAGCCTGGGAAAAAGAAGTCCTTTTGCTGCATTGGTCCTCAGAAGAGCGGAGTCAGTGGTGGAGATGGTGAAGAAGGCGTGCGCGAGTTAGGTGCTGGAGGTGAATTTCGTGGATTATTCCCGGGCCTCTAATGAATGCAGATGATTAATGAATTGATCTTTGGGATTGTCTCAGGGCCTCCAGTTTTACATTTTGTCTTGGAGTGTAAGAGCAGCTGTTGAGCTGGACTGTACCGGTACCATGGGGTCTATATATACCTTCCTTCCTTCCTTTCACAGTGTTGTCATCCTGCTTTCTTTTTCCTCTTTCTCTCTCTCTCTCTCTCTCTCTCTCTCTCTCTCTCTCTCTCTCTGACAATGCTGTGTTAATTATTAGATTAATTATTTATTTTGTGATGTGACACGATGGGCCTTTACCAAACTTTTCTGAGCCAATTGATTACTTGAGGATTCAATAAGGGTTTTTTCCAAGGTCAAACCTTTTTCCCCGTTTCCTGATTGCGTTTAAAGTTATGTCATTGCAGTTAAGAGAAAAGTGTTTAAGTAAACATTTAAACGTCTCACATGCAAGATGAACGGCCTGATTTGCATTCGGTGAAGATGGATTGATTTTTTTTATTATGATTATGCAGTGAGGACGCTTTCAGGAAAAATCAGGATGGTAGTGATGAGGGACAGAGGAAGGGTCGGTGTCTTTTTTTGCACTAGGTTAGGATCCACGGAGGGTTTCGGAAGAGGCGAGGCTCTTTGTAGTGGATTGATTTTTCCTCTTCCTCTGCGCCCTGCCTCCTTTTACCGTTCAATAGCTGGACGTCCAGGAGCAGAGGCTGTGGGAGCTGCAGAGGGAGCTGCAGGAGAAGCAGCAGGAACAGCGGAGAGGACACAACCGCCTCCAGCAGCTCAACAACGAGCTGCAGAGCACGACAAGGAACGCTGAAGAGCTGCAGGGTCAGGTAAGATGATCACTACCGGGCCCTGGCTGCTCAGGCCTCTGTCTGTCTCTCTCTCTTTCTCTCTCTCTCTCTCTCTCTCTCTCTCTCTCTCTCTCTCTCTCTCTCTCTCTCTCTCTCACTCACACACACACACACACACACACACATCCCTTTTTTCTCTTGGTGTGTAATCATATGAGCCTTTATCACTGACGTGTGCCTTTTTTCCCTTTTATGAGTCCTCACCGCAGCATGTTTGCACTGTGACTACAGTGTTCTGATCACGGAGATGTCTCCGAGCTCTGGGCCCAATACTATGTTTAATGTTTTCCACTGATGAGAACTGTAATGTGACATCTTCACGTCGTGTCTTGAGCTCTTCATTACACACGTGAATTTGCAATGTGAATGTGATTGTGAAAATGACTTCGAAAGCTTAGCATGTTATTAGCGTGCTCGCCGGTTTAGCGTTACGTGCAAGTGCATGAAGGGCAATGAATGAAAGAATGTGAGATTGAGGTGTAGCACAACACCACTGTCTGCAACTGTATCCATTTAGTTCTCTGAATATTTCTGTTTTTGGGTTTATTATTGAAATTGGGTGTGGCTTAAAGTGTGTGTGTGTGTGTGTGTGTGTGTGTGTGTGTAATTGCAGGATAACAGTGAGAGACATCATTTATTATTATTACTATTATTATTACTTACTTACTTACTCTCTCATTTGCTAAACCCCTTAATTTTCTATCAGGGTCACAGGGAGGCCAGCACTGGCCTAAGGTGGGGAACAACTCACCCGACCATCACAGTGACAATGCCTTCTCAACCATTCATGCTCACACTCATACCTAGGGGCAATTTGAAACAGCCAATTAGCTTAATGTGCATGTCTTTGGACTGTGGGAGGAAACCAAAGTCCCTGGAGGAAACCCACAGAAGCACGGAGAGAGAATACAAACATTGCCTTACA
>JAQMYF010000017.1:11880814-11909305 GCA_030014195.1 Neosilurus mollespiculum | reverse complement strand
TATATATATATATATATATATATATATATATATATATATATATATATACATATACATAGACATATATGTATGTGGTGTTTTTTTATATTATACAATTTCATTATTGTCTTTCACACTGGTCTTTTTATTTGCCATGTTTTGTAGCAAGCCTCGGAACAATGTCAGTGATCAGTTATTTGAAACGTGAACATTTTATATTTGTGGCTGGTCGAGGTTGATATTTGAAGTCACAAGTAAAATGCTGGGATTGTAAGATCTTTAGAAAAAAACAAGGAGAGGCTCATTATTGAGTAGCGTTCGACTTGGAACTCACTGATTTCCTGCTGTTGCTTGGTAGGCATTTTCTCTTTTTGTTTAATGACTATCTTGTCTGTTAAATGATGCTACAGGTTTTATAATAAAAATGCTGTTTTCTCTTTTTCTCATTGCTGTTTTCTACTTGTGATCAATGTTTGCAGTTCTAGTTAGGTTCTTAGTACAATGTCAGAACTGTGACCGCTAAAAAAGTAATATAAGTGGAGCTTTAGAAAAGAGAAGCACAGAAACCTGTGAAACTAATCACTAATGTTTACTATGAAGAACTGGTATGACTATTTCCTGCTCAGATACTTACTCCCCAAAGTTTAAACTGGACTAGGAACTAAGAACTAAAATCCACAAAGTAAACAATGAAAAGTTTCTGGGTTCCAGAAGAAGTTCCTGTAGTGGAAACATTCTTGGTGCCACAGCGTTGGACATTTGACCTTTAAAGTGTTTTGTATCTCGTAAATGTGTGGCTCTTGTGGCGGTATGTCAGACAGATGCTGTTTGTGTTTGTGTGTGTGTGTGTGTGTGTGTGTGTGTTGTATTAAGGGTCTAGACCAGAACCAGGCAGGGCACAGTGCCCACGGAGAGGCAGTGTACAGACAGAACATTGGCACACAAACATCACAAACAGGCAAAACATCCACCTCGTGTTCAGTCACATGTTTCTTACACATTCTATATCATCCTTATTTATGGAAATGGTAAAACGTCTCTCTTGAACTTGAATGGCTTTTTTTGGACCCCAACCCCCTTTTCTCCCAGCTCTCCATCCCTCCATCAGTCCTGTTTGTACTCTTAAAATATTCCTCACATCCTGCAGCAGTTCCACATGACAGACACTCTCCTAATATAATCACAGCGTCTGAATTCTAATTTATACCGTCAGGAGAAAATAAATAGTCTGCGCTTAATTACGGCGAGCCGGCTCCTGCCTTCGGCCGGCGTGATTTATGAAGCGCGCGCCGGTGCTCTCTTGCTGCATTTTTCTTAATTTATTTTTAATCTGTCTTTCAATTAATTCTGATGGCAACATCTTAATGGTGGCAGAGAGGTGCGCTAACGAAAGCAGGCCTCTGCTCTTTCACTGCAACTTCAACTTGCAAAGACATCAGGAATCAGAATCACAAACTTTATTAAAGAAGTTAGCAGACTGAAGAGGGACTCGATACTCAACTCGAACTTTTCAGAACTGGGACTCCATGTAGGAAAAAAAAGTAACAAGGTCAAATCACGAGTCATCTTGATTTAATTTTACATCATAAACTGAATGTGAAACAGAATGGTAGCTATGATGAGCTATTATGTAAAAAGAACATTTTTGGAAGGAGTCTCCAGTGTCAGTGCAATTGAACAGAAATAAAGCTGTTTTGTGGTTACTCTGCAACATGACAAGCTGCATGTTTAATCATTTTTTTCTTTTATTTTAGTCAGGTTATCCAGGATCCTGATATGGAGCAGAGGGGATTTTAAGTCACCCTGATGGTGTTTATTTCACACTAATGACCATTTCATTATCCCACTTATTACATGGCTACTACTAACTAAAGACTAACAACCTAGTAGAGAAATTAATAATTTGACAAAATATAAATCTAAAAGGATTTTATTTCTTATGCTAATGACACACTCAATAGTCTGTTACCTGTACAGTAGATGCCTGAATGCCATAATTGACCAATCAGAATTGAGGACTCAAATGACCTGTGTTAAATTCACATGTAAATGAACTTAAAAATTAATTTGAGAAAAATCATCCATGGTATTTTAGTCAGGTGGCGATATAGAAGGAGAAGGAACATCAAGTGGTCTATTCAATGCAGCGACATCCACTGAGCCTGATGCGAATAACTGATTTGGCATATAATATACAAGAATGTAAAAAACAAAAATAAAAATAAAAAACTTCCAGTTTTAAATCACAGTAATGGGGATATCATTTGCTCCAAGTGACTGAGATAAACTGGGAGTTTTCATTATTTTCATTCAAGCATTATCCACTCAAAATGCCTAGATAGTGCACCAATCAGATCACGCCATTCTCATGTAGTATGTACTAATGCATTTTAAATATCAATACCTCACTGTGCTATAGGATGAATAAATACCTCGGCATTTTAATATAAGAGCATATATCTCACACTGGTGCATGCTGGGAGTATGGACGTTTGAGAACTGAAAGTGTTCTGATTGACTGTCTTTGTTATAATGTAATCAGTTGTTTGTGCTCATAATTACTCCAACCTCCTACACACACACACACACACACACACACACACACTCTCTGTTTGTGGCAACATGGAACAGGAACTGGTTAAACGGATACTTAAACTAAAGAGATGGGTGATACAAATTATCGCGGACCAGCTAGTGATAGGCGGTGAACGAAAAACTCAGTGTTAACCTCAATGACGTAGAATACATAGACCACACATCCAGTAGGGTTAGTTATGGCCGCCGTGGCAAATTGGCAGAAACTTCCAGTAATGGCAAAGAGCCAGATGTTGAAAATTCACTGTCGTTTGCTGAGATATTGATTTCCATTTTTTTCTCATTAAAGATGAGACTTAGAAATTTCATCTGTGGCTCATGTTGCTACTCTCTTGCTCCTAAAGCTATAATATGCACTCACTCACTCATGCATTTGTTGAACCACTTAATCCTACTAGGATCCCACACACAGCCATTCACACTCACATCCATACCTAGTGTCAAATTGGAACAGCCAATTAGCCTAATATATGTTTTTGGACTGTGAGAGGAAACCAAAGTACACGGAGGAAACCCACCCAAACACAGGGAGAACATGCAAACTCCACACAGAAACGCCCGAGCCCGGGACTCGAACCCAGAACCTTCTTGCTGTGAAGCAGACACGTTAACCACTACTCCACCTAGCCACCCTATCGTATCACTAGTATTGCTTAATTGGTTACATGTGTGGGTCATGTGGATCCTGATATAAAATGTACTTACAGGTTGTTTCACCAATATTGCGGAATTGCAGCCTTCAGAGGCATCTTCAGATGCCTCTGAAGATTTATGTAAAGTTTGACCATGTCATGTAAACTAATTTTTATATAATTTAATGTTTATAAAATTTGCACTTCTTGCGGAACGACTGAGTTACAGGTTCATAAAATTTATTATAAAAGGATTAAATGGTTGAAATTGTGTTTTAAATATAGTAATTAAATTGACTCCAAAAAAGCCAACTGCTAATTATAGAAGTACATATAGTACAGTGTGTGTGTGTGTGTGTGTGTGTGTGTATAGTACTACCATATAATTAATAGACATGTCTATCAGAAGCTCCACCTTTAGACAGTGCCTAAACCTCAATATTTAGACATTTTAGTTTAATTTATCAATGCTGAAGATATTGTCTCTTTCTTTTTTCTGTGCTCCTGGGTTAAAATAAAACACAAGGTCTTAATACTACACATGTTCTTTTGATTTAAGTTTCTTTCTCCCAGTGCTCTCTGTATTTTATTCCTGGGTTTTCTGGTTCTACTTTCATCTATTTCTACTTAACACTGATGCATTCTGTACTCACTAAGCCTTACTGCTATTCTACTAGGGTCATACACCGTGTGTGTGTGTGTGTGTGTGTGTGTGTGTGTGTGTAAGTGTGTAATCTGCAGTTACTTACCGTTTCAACAACTATCCATTTTTCTCCCTGTGCTTTCTTCTCCTCTTTAAGGGAAACAGAGCCCATTTTCAGTAGCAAAGCACAGCTGACTTTACATGAGCAGCCAGTGGACGATTTAAAATCCCTCTCCTTTCTTTCGTTCTTTTTTTTTTAATTTTTTTATTTTTTTTTTGTCTCCTCAGCCCACTCATTTCATTCACGCACAGATCATTGCACACCAAGGCCTTCGTTTTCATTTCCCTACACACATACGCAGCAGTTTTTAACTAGGCAGGCCAGGGCCGGGGCCCAGCGCTGCCGATCGATAGCCATGGTCGACTCAGAGCACCACAACGCTGCCTTAATGGGCCCTGCAGGTCCCACCATAAAACACCTCCATGGACCTTTGCGTTGGAGCATCCATAAATCGCTGCTCTCTCTCTCTCTCTCTCTCTGTGTGTGTGTGTGTGTGTGTGTGTGTGTGTGTGTCTCAGAACACACCAGACAGATTTTTGTGCTAGAGCTGAGCTGTGATGTGGAGAGATTAGATTTAAACAGAGATGAGCTCTTACAGCACATCTCAAGCATTTCAGTGCTTGGTGGTTTCTGAAATCAGAACCCGGTTTTGAGGCATTTTAGGGCTTATTTTGGAGATGGCAAAATGACAGAAGTGTTTATCCCATTTGGATTTGTGTCACTTAGGATGTGTGTTATTATTAATCTGTAAAAAAATGTTTTAAAAAAAAAAAAAGTTTATTTGAATCCACATTGCTAAAAGTAACAGGTATGATGACATAATTTGTGATATTCCTTGAGAACATCCTTATAACATTTAAATTAGATATGTCATTAATGGGTGGCACAGTATTTGGTACATCCGCCTCACAGCATGGCTTTGATTCCCAGGCTCGGTGAGGACGTTTCTATGTGGAGTTTGCATGTTTTCCCTGCTCTTGTGTGTGTTTCCTTTAGGTACACAGGTTTCCTCCCATAGTCCAAAGACAAGCACATCAGGCTAATTGGCTGTTCCAAATTCCCCCAAGTGTGAGCGTGGTGGCCATGCAGTCTGGCGAGCAGTTCAGGGTGTAGCCAGCCTTCACCCATTGTTGCTTCCCTGCAACCCAACTAGGTTTAGGCAGTTCAGCAAATGAGTGAGTGAGAATATCACATTAATTAGGTTGATAGTAATGGTCTGAAAAGTAGCAGTTCATAAATCTCTGCAGGAGCAATGTTCCATGATTATAGCAACCCTCCCTGTGACATCACAGAGTGTGTTGGTCACTCAGTCGGTGATAACGTGTGTAGGTCATGTAACAGTCCTACAGTGGAGAACCGATAGTTGGTTTGCCCATTACATGGGACATCCTACAACCAGCTTAAAGGTTTAGGGTTTGTTTTTGTTTATGCAGCTATCTTAAGTAAGAGATTTACTCTGGATGAGGTCTCGCCAGATCTGGAGATCTCGGGATCACCAGGCGGGAGAATGGGACACTCAGTGCCAGGACTCCAGTCCACTGTAGGGTGCTGTGTGCACACACCCTGACACACTGGTTCACACCTTAAGGCAATTTTGTGTATCCAGCTTACCTACCAGTGGGTTTTAATATGGAAAACAGAGTACCTGGAGGAATCCTTCATGGATGTGAGTAGAATGTATAAACAGTAACCCCAAGCTTGAGATCGAACCACTGACTCTGGAGCCGTGAAGCCCCTCCCCAGATTTTTCATTATCGTCACTTATATTGGCTCATCCAGTGCAATTCTTGGTGAAGTCATTGGCATTGGGGAAAACCCTGCTAGATAAGTGAACTTGTTGCCTGAGGTCTTGAGTGAAAAGAAAATCCCTTTCCTCTGTTATCTTTTGAAATCGTCATATCATTTAAAAAAAATATAGCAGTTACTGGCAATGCTGTGATTTATCCTCACAATCATCCAAACGACCACTTTTGGGCCCTTGATCAAGGTCCTTAACCCTCGGCTACTCATCTACATGCTTGGCTTGCATTCAGTCCTACTTGTGAGTCATTTCGGATAAAAGCATCCTCCATGAATAAATGTAATGTGTTTACAGTGATAGGGTTCATTTTGGACGTGCTTGCCTGCCGAGTGGAGATTTGGCCACAGTCAGTAAGATTGGATTAATAACCCAGATCAGTCCGAGCAAAGAGATCGGCTGACCAGACGGCGTCTGTTCTCCTTCTCCCTTCCTGCGCCCCGGGCCGTGTAGAGGAGCGCGTCTGTCTGTGTGCGCATTAGCCAAACAGATAGCAACTTTAATTGCCTGTACATGCACTTACTCACCCCTGACGCCCTCCAACCTCGTCCCTGCTGTCCTCCACAAATGAAGAAAAGAAAGTGTGTGTGTGTATGTGTGTGTGTGAGAGCGAGAGAGACTGGGCATGATTACTTATTTCTGTGGCCCTGCTACAGAGTGCCTCTCGCCAAAAATGACTCTAATTCCAAACGGTTAACAAGATTTTTTTTTTTCTCTTTAATAGAGCTGAATCCGTGTGACAGCAAATAGCTTTCCTATTTGCAGCCTTAATGGCTTTTCCTACTTTGCGCTTCCAATAAGCAGTAAACTCGGAAATTAATATTGCACGCAGCGTTATGATGCAAATGGGAGCGAGATAGGAGAGAGCCGCACCTTCACGCACAAAGCTCTGATTAGATCCGTAATTGCGTCTTCGTTGGTTCCTCCAAAACCCCCACCAACGACCCTTCACCCCCTCTCCTCCTGCCCGCTTTGGCACATTCAATTTTGAATTTGCTTATATATTTATAGAAGTGTTTTAAACCTCATCATCCGTGTCGGCGTCCGCATGGAGAGCGCGTTTGATTTACGTTGCAGTGCGGTTTTGTTTTTCGAATCAGGGCTAATCAGGAATAATTGGCAGAGCAGAGGAAAAAGGCTTGTCCTTGAGGGCTAATGTCTTTGCTCTCACCTCTAACTGTTGTTTTCTTGAACTATCTATTAGCTTTTTCCATTTCTGTCTCTATTAAAGTGTACGAACAGAAAGTTCTTCACCATGTTTTTGGTGTAAGGGAATTAAAGTAACGGTGTAGGCGAAATTCTCTGTTTCACACTAATTATTGTCTTAAGTATGATAATGACTAATTAGTAGCAGATAATATAACACACTTCCTGGTGAGCTACCTGCTACCTAACAAGAATCTACAATATTTCGATATAATCCAGACTATGTTGGACAGGTCACACACCTGACAATCGGCTTCCACTAAGAATGGTCAAGGCTCAACTGCACCAAAGCAAGAGGACTGCCATTCTCATAGGGGCCAAGTTTTCTGGGCCAGTAATAGAACTGCCCCGCTGTGCTGAAGAGTCATGTCCAAACAGCATGAACCAGCAATCCTCCGGCTGATGAACCCTATGTCACCTGCACCACCTGATATCATCCCTCCCATGCACCAATCATGAAACTTCAATGGCCCAGTCAACAGACTCTCATTTGACACCACACCCAAAGCTAGCTCAAGGAGAAGTGTGTCCCAGTAACCCTAATATGGAAAGGGAACACGTTTGAATATTTTAATAATGGCCATTCATAGGATTGTTCTTTGTCTGACCCCTCCCCTTCACCAAGGTTGGTTGTTCTGGAACCCTTCAAGCTCCTGGCAAGACAGTACTGTGGTTCAACAATGTGCACAAGGTCTCGAGCCACAAAAGTAATTTGTATATTTACACATTTCAGTGTTTGGCGAGGTTAATAGCCAAACAAAATGTTTCAGGAGTGTGTGAGGCATGAATAATTTGTTTAAAAGGGTGTAATGTTGAATGAATACACATGTGTTTCTCAGAGTCGAACAGCTTGTGGTGATAATCTTACTCCATATCAAGTCATGAGCTTTCCCCTAATTCCCATGGAGCCTTCTCTTCACCCTGATTAATGATCGCATCCAGGTTTTATTTGCTCCACATTAAAATTAGCATGACTGTAACAAGTGCTTAAGGTATTACTCTGTAAAATGGGTATTAACTTTGGGAAGAAACTTTTTATTCAGGTTGCAAGGTTTTTCCAAGTAGTAATGAATCCGAGCCATAATGGGCATATTAAACATCTTGCCATAGACCAGGCAGTGAGCTCATTAGTAGCTGGAACTGCAAAGGGTGTGTGTCAATGGGGGTATGTGTGCATGCAGGGGTGCTGTGTGCACCTTGCTGTTCCACCTCTGATTTACAGTGTTCCTGCTGGATTAATGGCTGCAGGTGTTTAGGATGCAGATTATTCCTGTAAGATGTAAATCTTACATGGTGATGGAGTATATCGCTCCTTTTCTTTCTTTCTCTTTCTTTCTCTTTCTCTTACACACACAGACACACACGCACACAAAACCAACTGACCTTTGGACACAAATAGCCAGTGCACTTAACCATGGCTATACACTGAAGTCCCTTCAAGCACTGTGTTATGTGTATGGGGAGGGGAGGTGGGGGGTGGATGCAAGCTGTTTCTCGCCCCTGGTTTCCTTGGTAACCGTTCATTTCACGCCGCACGGCGCTCTCGTTTCACCTGTCACTTTGGTAATTGCCTCAGAATTTTTCTGGCATATCAGGAAAAAATGATGACGATAATGATAAGACAATATTTATGAACCGCACATTGACAGACAAAAGGCAGGCTGGGGCTCGGGCAGTGGTGGTGGTGGGGGGATATGTTTCATTAGAGAGGAAAAGTGCAAGAGGAGCCCATTAAGAAACATTGCTGAGTTTCTACAGACTCGTCATTAGTGCCGTTACCAGTGCCCACATAAAACAAACGCTCCACATTGCTTTAATTGGGACTCTTTCTCTTTCACGCTCTCTCTCTCTCTCTCTCTCTCATTCTCTCTCATTGTCCCCCTCCCACTATAGAGTGGACAGAATTGCTTCCCTGAATCTTAAGTATCTTTTTGTCCTTGGAGCCACGCTACCTGGGGTTGATTGCTTTGGCTGGAGATACACAATGTAAAGAATATAGAATTAGATGAGGGTATATGTATAATTCCTTTTTGCCAATAGCTTTGAAGCATTTTTGGACAACAGTGTAGAAATGTTTGTGGGAATTCAGGATTCCAAGCCAATAAGGTTTCAGTGCTCTGCTTGTGCTGTTCCAATATAGATTACAGTACTACACACTGGTTTGTTGTTTCTAGTTAGAAGCCATGAGTACAGTTCACAAATATGGCTTGTGTACATATCAGCCGCTGTTATTTCACGTGAAGACCAGTTTGATTACCATCACTGATGTTGTCGCGTCACTGATGCAATTAGGCTTAAGAGAAACTCCAAGCTGAATGAAGGCCAATTAATTTTTGGTGAGGTTCCCCTGTGAGTCCAAGGTTGTGTGAGGGAAGTAGGTGAAGGAAATTGTCCTCTGGTGAGCAATGGGAAGCATGACTGATTATTAAATTAGATATTACAGGAATTCCAGTTTAAATGGATTTTAAGTTACACCAAGGATGGAAGCATACTAATATAGTAATTTGTATCAGCATAAGAAACAAGAGAATAGCGTTTAAAGTGCAGCAAGACCCTGTAGGCTTCTGGATGGCGGTAGAAGGAGCCAAACTGGAGCAGAAACCTCTAGGGCTCAGGATGGAGATGGGACCAAAATGAACTTTGTCGGTCTCAGAATGACTGCCAGTAGATTAGGAAGGAAAATAAACTTGTATATCTTAGGACAACAGTAGGATCTGAATGGGATCAGACCCTTCTAGGTCCAAGGATGACCAAAAAAGTGCAGAAGTACTGGTAGGCCTCTCAGGATGACCACACTAGCATCCGAACAGGAGTAAAACTTTGTAGGTCTCTGGATGGCCAATTAGGGTTGTGATGTGACAATGTCAGATCGTTAAGGATTGGAATGTGCCCGTGGTCCGTCATCATAGAAAAGTTGTTAGATTGCGCTACAGTGCATGTTCTGTCTGTTGCAGTTCTGTGCTCATACAATCAATTGCATCAAAGTTTTTGCCCTTTAGCCAGTTATGGCTGGAGGGGTATTGTTGTTGGCTTGGCGGCTGGGCGGGCTGTCAGGCGGGCGGCGTGACAGTTACTTTGTCCCGGCCATTGCTTGGCTCATGCACAGACCAGCTTTCTGAAATTTTGCATAGGCACTCCCTATGACCTGAACCTGTGTGTGGGGTAGCTAATTTGCATATGTGACCTTTGACCTTGGCACAGTGACCTTGAATATATAAAGTTTGTCCGGGCCATTGCTCGGCTCATATGCGTGATAGCTTTCTAAAATTTTGCATAGGCTCCCTATGACGTAAACATGTGTGTAGGGTGGCTAAAATTGTTGATTGTCCGAAACTGTTTGTATGGGGGATGGCCTTTGTCTTCCATGTGCTTGAGGCGTCCTGGCTTTGCGGTTACGATGTTCTATAGAATGGCTATTTTTCCCTCATACATTTACATTTACATTCCCGACGTGGCACAAACCACAGTGATTTGGAAAGTTTGCACAGAGAAGGTTCTCGCATTGGATGGCAACACAACTAACCTTTACTGTACGCTGAAAGTCAAGCAGTGAGGAGACCAGCTACACCGCAGCTAGCAGAGGATAGCGTCACAGCCAGACCAATACAAACAGTACAAACACAGGCATTTGAGAGAGTCACTTCATATGAGAGGACAAGTAAACAGTGGAGAGAGCACGCAATATTTTACTTTAGTTTTGTTTATTTTATTCAACTTCATTAATGTTAATTGGATTTTAAATACATACTGAGTGCTGCCTCAAAAAACAAAGTCATTCAAATAGGCTGATATTTCTCAGGATCTGTTGATTACCCTTTGAAACCAATGTTAATTTTCTGAATTATGCAACAATTGCACAAATATATTATAATCTGTTCAAAAAGATGTTTTGGCCTGGTGCTATATTTTTAAACAGGGAAACTAGATTCATAGTTTAGTAACTTGCAAAATGGTATTTAAAAACTAATTGAAAAAAAGTTGTGATAAAATCATGATTGTGAAAAATAAAAAAATCGTTTGCCATATCACCCACCCCTAATCCAAGCAAGAGTAAAACCATGTAGGTCTCAAAAAGACCAAACAAGTGCAGAAGCTAATAGGTTTCTCGGGGTTGTAGATTATATGCATACAAGGGCTTCCAATTATACTATTTTTCCATTTTTCCTATTCCAATTATACTATCATTATTATACTTCTGCTGTAATTTTGAAACCCACAGAATCCAGATGGAGTAGAACCTTGGGATCCAAGTAGGAGCAGAAGCTAGAGGACATCAGTGTGGCCGGAGGATCGTCCAAATAGGTGTAAAAGCTTGTAGGGCTTAGTACGACGGCATTAAGATTCAAATAAAAGTAAAACCTTGTAGATACAGGACTTTTCTGGCAATAGTAGAGTTTTAAAAGGAACAGAACCTTGCAGGCCTCAGGAGGTTATCATTGCACTCTAAATGCGAGTGGTAGCTGGAAGTCATCAGTGTGACCGAATTTAGATCCAAGCGGAATCAGAACCTTGAAGGCTTCTGCAATTAAATCATGAATTGCAAACTTTAAGGCATGGTGATCATACGATCAGGATTGTTAATGATGGTTAAGATCAGTTTTCTCTCTGATTTTCATCAGATGGCTGTAACACTTTTAAGTGATGGTTACAGAGATAAAGCACATAATTTCCTTTTGGAGGGGCTTCAGAAATTTAAAGCCAAAAGCAAGGATTTGACTCCAATATTTGCCCTCTGTTTAAAAAAGAGAAGAAAGAAAAAAAAAAAACAGGAAAACTAGAGCCACATGGAATTTATATTACATGCTTTGGGGGAGAATGTCAGTGGGAATTAATTGATTTGGCCATATTTGTCAGGAAAGAGTAAGCGCCTAACCCAGGCCTGCATTATTAAAGCTAATACCATGGTGGTTTGGGCAAGTCCTGTGCCGTGAATCACCCTCTGACACGGCCTTGATGATGTATGGATATATTATTCAGAGGGTTGCGTAGGAAAAGAGAAAGCAGAGCCTCACCTCCCTCTACTCTCTCCATCCACCACTCATCCCGTACCCCCCTAGAGACCACCTGAGCTCTCCCAGTAAAAGTAAAGACCACTTATAGAATAGCCTGGGGCTGGCGCCTGCTCAAGTGCCCAGAGTTACCCATTAGAGCATAGAAGCCAGGCCTGGAAATACACACACAATGCAATCAAGGTACCTGGTGAGGAAGTCGGGGACAAACCTGTCCAGCACATTGTCAAAACTGTCTTCAGTTTTTCCAGTGATGTACATTTAGTCCAGTGTATTCTGACTGACCTGTCTCCCAGATGATCTCACACTTTTTTACTTTTTCACTGTTTAATCAGGAAGAATTAATTACCCCTAACACTCAAATTAGTTCTCATGATGGAACGAGTAATCGTGGTGCTCTTGGAGTTTATCCAAAGCCAAAAAATCCCTATTATGAATATAACATGGGTTTCACTAAAGATAGGGTGCCTTTTTTTTTATTATTATTTATTTATTTAAAAAAAAATTTTTTTTGAGGAGTGGCAGATAGACAAGTCTTTTCCGACACCTGACATTAAACGCAGCCTAGGAGCAAGCAGAAAATAAGAGCTCTGTGGCCATAATAAGTCCACCTCAGTTGTGCTTTGACATGTCAGAAGAGGGGAAAACTTTAACATGGACCTCAGTAGAGAAGCTGCACAGAAGTCTTCACGGACAGGGTTAATAACGGCAGCCGCTCTTCACTCTCCTGTCTAGGGAACTGCGATCTCATAAGGTGGCAGAGAGAGAAAGAGGGGACACCAAGCAGTGTTCATTTGCTGAGATGAACAGCTTTAATATTTAAAACCCGTGCCTGTTACGGTGCAAGAAATAGGAAAGAGCTCGGGGAAAAAGCTCGAATTAACTGGAAGGGGTGTAAATATTTAATGGCAGCTTGTGCATACAGGACCAGTGTTTATAGGTTGTTTATGTAAGGTGGGGGATTGCGGTGAGGAGGGGATTGCGATGTCCGTGATCTATAGATTCTCTCTGCATGGATGTCACTCTGTTCTCTGATTGGTCAGAATGTGTAGATTAATTTTTTATAACAGCAGCTGTGAGGTTTTTATTAATATGGTATAATGTTTATTATTTCTATAGTAACGACTTTTGTGTACGGGATGCGCTAGGTAAATGAAATAAAACTGCGTAGTACTTGATTCGGTATGTTGAAGGAGTGTTCAGTGCCAGCAGGAAAGCTCAAACTTTACAGTTTTACATCATTTTTCAGGACAAAGAAGTTTACACTTTGTGATGTCTTGGTAACTGATGTTTGTTTATTTATTTATTGTCTTTACGAAAGAATAACGAGGATGAGGTAAACTTTTTGTGGATGTTCAACTAAAATAATTGATTTTAACCCTAATTCAGTTGCCAAAACATCATGAAAAAAGCACTTGCCTATTTCTATTAAATATCTTTTCAGCTTGCAAATCAAAATGAGTCAAGAGTTTTTCAGCTCAGTATGGAGCAGGGAATGGATTGCAACGTGGGCTTTTTGAAATCTTGTTGGGATGAACAGTTTTAAAGATTAGGATCACATTGCAAACCCCTACCAGATTTAATGTATGAACTCAATTCAAGTCTGGTATTCATAAACCACATTTCTTTACACGAATTATTATGCCTTGTTTCATAATGTTATTGATGACAATTCTTTCTTTTTTAACAAGCATGACACCACCCCTTTAACTCATAAAATTGAAGAAAAAAAAAAAGAGCACTCGGAGAGCGCAAACGTCTGCCAAGCCCAGCAACTCTCTATATGAACTAAAATTAAAAAAAATCATCCTATAACAATGGTAAAAAATTATTTTTTTAATCATTTATAGCACGTGCTAACAGAAAATATTACTGAGGGAACAAAATAAAAGGGCAAAAAGGGAAAAGTTAATCTTAAGCCAATCCAACGTCGACCCGAGACTCTTCTGATCCATAGTGAGACGTGTTATTCATTGGACTACTCTGTAGGGCTTATAAAGTACAACAATATAGACAGGATTCATGTTTATGGATCATCTCCAAAATGAGCTCCACTCAGGGCAGTGGTGGCTCAATGGTTAAGGCTCTGGGTTATTGATCCAAGGGTTTGCAGTTCAAGCCCCAGTACCACCAAGCTGCCACTGTGACCCTTAACCTTCAGTTGTATAAAAAACATGTAAGTCGCTCAGGATAAGGGTGTCTGCCAAATACCATAAATGTAAATGATAAATCAATAAATAAATAAAGTTAATGAAAGCCAGCACATCCAAACGATTTTTATAATCTTGCTAACTAACATACAAACGTAACCTCCTTGGTGAAAAAACTGCAGCTGCAGCAATGAAACTCTCCATTTCTCAGTTGGTTGTGTTTAATTGGATAATCCGATGTCCATGTTAGTTCTTTCAGGTTGTACTTTGTGTGCGTTTTAGTGTTTGGATGAGGTGTGTTCATCATTTTATTCTTTTAAATTTGAAATCATTTCCTGCCTCTCAAAATAATCTCCTGAACTCTCACATAGTGCAGTGTGCAAGGCATTATGGGTAGTCTCTACCCTCTAAAGACTACATGGTACACTAAGCTAGATTTTTAGTGACATTCTTGTGGGATGTCATGAGGACACCGGACGTTCTCCTGTAGACTCACCAGCGCGCTAAGGTCTCCGTTATTGAACCTTTCTGACTGATTTTCTTTCCATGCCGGTCATGCTGAGGGTTTTTAACTTGCATGTGTGAGGCCATGATGAGTGAAGTAATGTGTGTGGAACATTTGGTAAAATTTGTAACAACATCCTGCACTTTGTAAATCATCATTGTGTGTGAGAGAGAGAAAGAGGGGGAGAGAGAGAGAGAGATATGAAGTAATTAAGATAATTTATCTGTTTGGACGTTCATATTCAGTCGACTGATGCTATGGCTGTAGTCCAGGCTAACGCGTGTGTGTGTGTGTGTGTGTGTGTGTGTGTTTGGGCACAGCTGGACTGTACATGTGTGTGTACTCAGTGTTATACAAACACGGCCTGTTAGTCCAGTCCCACAGTTTGGCTCTTTCACATCACTGGCATCCTTTCTGACTGGCAGAATAGGGCTGATTATCAATCTCTCTCTCTCTCTCTCTCGCTCTCTCTCTCTCTCTCTCTCTCTCTCTCTGTATGTGTATGTGGACTTATAACAGATGGGCTCCTGAGATGGACTGAATATTAGAGAGCTAGACACTTTCTCAAGCCCTGTCACTTTAGCAAACATAGGCCAGGCTCCCACTCGGTCCTGCCACGCAGCCAATAATGCAGTTCACACTTCTTCTTTTTTTTTTATTTCCATATTTTTCTGCCCTTATATTGATGAATGTTTTCATTTGGAGTGAAGTCAGCGCAGCTCTTTATTGTTTTGGCCTGGCCGACGTGTTTTTTGTTTAGGCTACGGCCTTCGAGTGCCTCCATATATCATGCTCACTCGTCTCGGGCGTGCTCAGCGTAGCCTGCAGAGCTGCCAGTAATTAGAGCAAAGTTGCTGAAGTGATCAAGTTCGGCTCTTTCATTCAGGCTGGCGTGCACAAGTGAAGCTGCTCTCTTTTACCCAAGGACAGCTTTTCACTTCCGGCACAAGCTGAAAGCGGTGATGAGCTGAGAAAGTTGAGATGAGTGTGAAAAATCTTTGACCTCCATGGTTCCTTTAAGGCTTTAAGGCCCCTAAGGCAGGGGTTTTGAACTCATTTTCATTGAGGGCCACATCACTAAGTTTTCAAGGTGATTAATGGCCAAATAATCACTGAACATCTATTCTAAAAGGCCAACCATGAAATCTGCAATCTGACAATATCTCACAAAACTTAACAGCAACAAGCTAGCATGCAATCTTTCTTGAGTCATGAACTAGCTGTTTACTTGAAATAGGCTGCCGCCACCTAGTGGAGGGATGATGAATTAGGTTTCATGGTAATGGGCGATGCAAAGAATGTATGATATTCATGTTCTTTGAAATCTCATCTGAGACCTGTGTCTAAAGCATGAATATGATATAAAACTTCTCTTGGAGAACGTAATCTTTGAAATGGAAGATATAGGATATACGGTTTGTTTGTTTGTTTGATTTGTATTCTTTTTTTATGTGGCCACATTATTCACTCATGATTCACTAATTAATTGTTCAGTTTAAAAATGGAGGGTTTTTTATTTGTTTGTTTATTATTTTATTTATTAAAAAATTAAGGAATTGCCTGATTTAAAAAAAGAAGGTTTTTAGTTTGTTTGTTTGTTTTTTTATTGCTTGCAGTAATTAAGGGACGTGTGCAAACCTGCTGTGCAGTAAGGGTATACAAATATTTTTTCACACTGCACCCGACTGCATGTGCTGCATGCATCCCTCGTTTCGTCTGCGTTTTCTTTACTTTGAGTGTGTTAAAGGCACTTGTGGCTCAGTGGCAAGCGTGCTCTTTCTCCACACCTCCAGGTCTCCGTCAGAGCTTCCCGATAGATCTTTATTTACAGCACAGGAGTCGGAAACAGCTGGTCAATCCATTTAGCCTAAGGCCACTGATTTGTTCGTATTTACTACAACACCCAAAGAAAAGCCGGGGTATTTTTCTCCTCTCTCTTTCCTATTGATCTGGCGCTTAGAAAATCTGCTCCGCTGTCTAAACACTATTGATCCCCATCCGCTCGCTCTTCACCAAGCTCCCTGCGCTCATGTAGAAGGGGACTGGATGAATTGAAATTTCATTTCTGACAACTTGTTCCTGCTTTTTTTTTTTTTGTTTTTTTTTTTTTTTTTTTTGGTAACACTTCTTTTTTTGCTGATGGCGTGATGGGACCGGAGGTGGTGGTTATGGTGGTGAGAGTGACGCTCGATGAAGGTCAATTGCAGGTGGAGATAAGTGGAGACACTGTGCATTCAGGTCTCTTTAGTGTTCAGCTACGGCACTACTCCACAGCTGCATGCTAACTTTTAGACATAGTGCAGGTGCTAGCAAGGTTCCAGGAGTATTATTTATTTTACACTGTATCACACTGTTAAATAATTATACCTGATTTGGATTTAGTTTTAGACATTTGGTTGGTTTCAGTTGAAATATAGGTGATGAAAGATTACAGCAGCTTTAGTCATAAATCGAATTTAAAAAAAGGATGATTTAAAGTCTGAAATAGACAATTTCAAGATCTCATTATTATTATCATTATACTCTTTAATTAATTAATTAATTGATTGATTGATTAATTAATTAATTAATTAATTAATAATTTATTTTAGCATTAAGAAATTTTTGTCATTATTTGTTTTTACAGATGTTATTTCCCTCTTGTTTTCTTTAAAGATTTTTTTTTAAAGAGGCATCATAATTCAAAGTTTATTTTTCGAGAAATGTTTATCTCTTTTTCCCCTCTAGATATTAAGTGATTACACTGTAAATACATCATTAAGATAGTGTGAAGTGTTGGGTCTTTTTTCCTTGTTTTAAGATATGTTACTTTAGCATCTTATATTTTCATGACGTGTTATAATTTTAGGTTATTCTGTTCTAATTTCATCACAAGTTATTTCAAGATCTCTTTTTTTATGTCATTAATTCAAAATATGTCAGTTTTGAGTTTTGTTTTTTTAAGGTGGTGTATGTTTTTATTTCAAATGATGTCATAATTAATGATTATGCACTATGATGTGGATGTCTCTGAATAGTCTGCTAAGGTCAACGGTGAATAATTGTTTTAGTATATACTACATGGGAACATAATCCAAAAAATCCCACTAAAACGAGATTTAATGTTTTTTTTTTTTCTTACATTTTTAAAAAAAATCATGATGAACACAGGCGAGCTTCGTGTTTAGTTGAGTACATACACTGCTATAGTCTGTGAAGGTGTTTTGATATATACTACACAGAAACACAAACTAAAGACAGATTCTTATGGTTGATTTTTCCATTTTAAAGCATGATAATGATGACGTTACCTACTGTGTGATGCTGTTACTTTGAGTCAGGTATAATCCACCCAAGATTGTTTGCTTTTAAATATTCTGAGATAGCTGACCAATGTAGTATATACTAATTACCATGAGTTATCTCGTTGACAAGTTTGACCAAACTTAAAGGTGTAAAGTTAGCATACAGTATGTAGAGAAATCGGAGAAGACAGATTCCGAGTGTGTTTAAACGCCATCTGTACATTTGTGTTTATGGCAGTTGGAAGATGCCCTTATCCAGAGAAACTTACATTTCTTTTAATCTCCTTTATAAAACTGAGCAGTAGTGGTTTAAGGGCCTGCTCAACTGTGGCAGAGTGGTGGTATTGTGGCTTGAACCCCTGACCTTCTGACTAGAGCCTCAACCGAGCCACCATTGTCTTTTTATACATATATGTATAAAAGTATATTTCTGTTTATATACATATTTCAGTCTCACTACATTGGAGACTTGCATCTAACCATTACTGTGTGTGTGTGTGTGTGTGTGTGTGTGTGTGTGTGTGTGTGTGTGTGTGTATGCACGTGTTTTAACTGCAGGAGCACAGTATGGAGCTGCGGCGTCTCCAGAAGACCCACGCCGAGCTGCAGGTTCGAGACAAAGAGTGCCAGAGAGAGCTGAGCCGAATCAGAGAAGAGCTCCACAACGCCACCCTGAGGGTAAAAGCACCACCCATTATTTCGCTCCTGTCTTTTCAGCTATTAGTGCCTAAGATCGTGTGGAGCACAGGCCTCGTTTTAATTAACATAAATATTCATATAACGACCACAAAGCGCGTTCCGTGTTCCATTCCTTGCTTTTTAATAGTAATGCATATTTTAATACATTATCATTACCACCATCGTAATTCTTATTATAAGAAATGTAATTATAAGATTATACTGCATTTATTTATTTATTTATTTCCCCCTGCGGCCAGTTTTATTCAGCCAAATTTCATGCCCACCCTGAACAGGCCCCCTCCCTCCTTGGATAAAAACACAGCACGGTGTGTTGATGAAGACAAACACAGAAAGAGACCGCATCCCTGCCTGCATGACCCTCCATCTAAATCGCACATCTGCCGAGCTTGTCATAAGCCACATTAAGAAAAATGCTCACGCACTTTGACACAAATTGGAAAATGGCGTTTTGGAAAGCAGGCATTGGAAATTAGCGGTATTAAAATTATAAATCAGATGATGTCTGAGCAAAGGGGCGAGGAGGGGGGCGACGCGGATAAGTGCGGGTGAGAGATGATGCTCCTCTCACACCCCGAAGCAGGAGTGTGAATCATACAAGGCCTCCAGGGGATGAACGGGTGGGTTTCTCTTACGCCGAAAGAGAAAGAGACGTGGCGAGATGCACAAGAGGGTATTGTGTCTTTTTCCATGGAGTCAAGTGAGCTCATTTAGCGGTTCTCACACTGCCACTCGCTAATGGATCATTTCAAAGGTGTGATATGTATTATGCAAAGGCATCTGCTTGACACTTAGAAGCACCAGTGTTCATTCCCAGTGTGCCTCACCTCCGTGTGTCTGTGTGTGTGTGTGTGTGTGTGTGCGTGTAGGCAGAAGATCAGCGTCTGAAGGAGGTCCAGATTGATGAGCTCCAGCGAGAGGTTGACAGAATGCTGGCCCTGCTGGAGAAAGACAGAGAGGTTATCCAAGTCAAGTACATTCTTATAAAGCTGCATTGCTTATTTTTGCACACATCCAGAATATTCCACCGTTTAGAGAAACCTGAAAAGCATGACAGCGCACAGGTTTTGACCCCTGTGTGGAGAGTACTACCAGTGCGAATCTTCACTTGTTTCACAGTACGGTCCCATTAAAATTTAATTTTAAAACACTTCTTGATGCATGTCTGTTATTCAAACGTTTGTGTCGTTGTGTAGTGTCAGTATGGTCATGTCCATAAAGAAACTCCATGATGAGTTACTATACCTACCTAATTTACTGTAAAAAAATAAGCCACCACAATATGTGTTGCTACAGTTTTGAGCGCCTGTTTAAGGGTTCCTTCTGGTTAGCCACAAAAGCCTACTAAAGCTGTTATTAAGTGCTAATGCTAGCTCTCATATAAGTCTTTAATCTTTGTGTAACAGACCTTGCATTTCGCCAAGGTTTTTTCTGGCTTTTAGCCTTAAAGTGAAATGAAGGCAAGCCTTCCAAACTCTCTTGTTACACATGAACATGTGCACATTTTCATCATCAGGTGGTTTTTGCTTACATTTTCTAGTTGCCTTCTGCTAAAATCCGTTTGATAGTTTGCATTATCCAGTTGAAAGGCTGCTGCTTCACTCTTACGGGAGTATGAAATCCCAAGAATAGGATGATAAGGCAAGATAATGGCAATAATAACAGTATTTAGATATTATTCTAACAGTTCAGATTTAAACTAGTTAAGTTCTAAAACTAGGCACATCTACAATTCATACGTGATTCCGTTTACATACATTAAAACAAGTGTAAGCTCATACGAAAGAATATTGCACCTTGTATCTATATGCAAATGAGTTCAGTGTTGCCAGCGGAAACACAATATGATCAGGTGACTTTGATTATTGTGTGAGTAATTACTGGTTTTAGCAGAGCTCCATACTTAAGAGAAACTGATTAGCACTGATCTGATTTTTGGTGTCGCGAACATCGTGTCCATATGTTCGTCTGGCCATTCTGTCCGTCTGTCCATACGTGTACACGTGGGAACCCTGTGGTGATATTTTGCATGACGGAATATAATCATCGTAATGGGAATAAATTTCTGAGTGATAGTAACTTCTCCTACTTATTCTTCCCCTCCAAACTGTTACTTGCTTCAGGCAATAAAATTTAATACACTTTTTTAACACTGTAAACAGAATTCTATTTGCCATATGCAGTATGTTTTTAACACAATCACATTGATGAAGCACATGACGTTTTTTGGTGCGCATAAAGTGCGTACGGAAGTAAACCTATCCAGAGAATGGCATCTTCCTACCCTGTGGTGATATTGGGTTACCATTAAATTTTATCTCAATAGTGTAACACTTTCAGTCGATGTCAAAACTATGGGGAGGGGGCGGTCATAACGTGATGGTTACATGACTTTATGCCATGAATGGTGTCATCAAATACATTGAAACCTTTTATCAGGAGAAGTAAATTTTTTTCGGACCTCTGATTTTAGGCAGTGCCTAAATCTTTATATTATTCTCTAAATGAAAAAAAGGTTCATGAAACATCACGATTTAATAGAAACAGATATAAACTATGCATGAAAGCTTTTATTAAGTTTGGGTTTCATTTCCGTTCAGAAAGCCAAATGTTCCCAGATGCAATCTTGTAATAATATCTGATGACACCATGGTTAAGAACTGATCTGAAAGTCAGGAGTTCGAGCCCTACGCCATAAAGCCACTACCGGTTGGCCCTTTAGCATAGTTCCTTAACCCTATGAACTCTATGAATTTTGGCTGTTTTCACTTCTGGCTGCAATTTTTTAATACAAATGTGACTTCCAGAAGCTGCGTATATTGTTGTTTTTCACACTGACAAAGCAAATCATATTAAACGCTTATTTCCCACACCTTATACAGTAACACTCTCTCCGCACCATATCCAGGATAAATCGAAAGGTCTCCACATGAATGAACGTGATGTCAAAAGAGCCAGCACACACTTTGTAGTGACTTTGAATGAAATCCAGTGTTCAGTCACCCTGACCAACTCTCATGCACATAATGAGATTCTCACCCAACCCAGACTCTCACTCATTTTCTTCCTGTGCGCACTTCAATTCAGGCTTCATTATCAGCACAGCTGTTATTTAGTAACAGCATCACCAAAGCGTCATCAGAAATAAGCGTTGGAAAGAAAAATATCTAAAGTCTCGATTTGAAATGAAAATCTTTGTGTCTTTCGTTACATTATTGCTCCTGCTTTTCTTCCACACTTGCATAATAAAGCCAGTTTATCACGAAACTCTAATGGGATTGATTTGAGTTCCTGCGCTGCTGGTGACGAGACACTAAAGTAGAACGTCAAAGTCTGGCTCCACATTGTAAAGAAGAAAACATAATGGATCATTGTGCTATTGGAAAATAATCAACTGCAGGATCCTGTGACGGACTTACAAAAACTGTCCTGAAATTTTTCTCTAACCGGACTTCCTGAAGTGTATTCCTTTATTCCATATCTGTAAATCCTGTTCCAGTTATTCTGAAACGCCATACATTTTATCCAGTTATAGTTACTTTCCATTGAGAGGTCAAACATCTGCCAAATCCAGTGATTCCCCATATGAACCAATATGTTAAAAATAGTCTCACAAGCTTATAGTGTTAAAAATCCTTTAAAAATTTCTTGGATCCAGGATTTTATCTAGGTAATCTCTAAAATCTACTGGGGTCTTCCGTATTCAGAACTCCACCTTTTGTTAAAAATTTCATGAAAATCATCACATAGCTTTCTGCATAATCCTGCTAACAAAGAAGGACACTAACCAAAGGTAAAACACAACCTCATTAGCATCCCCCACTGCGTTCCTTAGAACAAATGTAGTTTATCATGTATGCACGATAATGACCAGCTTTTTGTACATTATCCCACTTACTGTAAGGCAACTTATTAAAGAAATCAATAATTTAACACAGAACTTTGCTTCCTTTAATGACATGGTGCATAGTAACAGTCTGTTCTACATAGCAATGGTCTGTTTACCTGTTCTATACAACAACTGTCTTTTCTACATATCAACAGTCTGTTATAAAGAAATAAAAGATGTCTAAATTTAAAATTAACCAGAATTGAGTGTTCAACTAAACCATGAAATAATAATAGAATCATAGAGTAATACCAGTAGCTTTAATAATTGTAACCAGAGTTACAAAACGAACAAGCTATCGCTTTTTAAAGGAAAGGGCAGCACTTGTTGAATGTTGATCTCAATTAAAACTCTGTATTAAAATCTGACCCTGTGTTTAAAAAAAAAAAAAAAAATGATTTTGTTGGTGGTTATTTGAAAACTGAATCTCAGAATGATGATGTCATAAATACCAAATCTACCATGGAGGAGTTCGGCTTCTATTCCTATCAGTATTTCAGGTGGACAATGATTTTAATCTAAGCCTTTTGACACCTCCAAAACAACTCTGATAATAAATGCCATGTATATATCAAAATCCTGTACCTGTTCATGTTCATTTGGGTATCGATGACATCATTCTGGGACTCACTTTTCAGATAACTGCTCATAAAATCATTAAACTGGAAGCTATTGACCAGAGATTTTGTACAAAGGAAGAAATTAATCTAGAGACTTGAGCTTTGAGACTTGATTAAGTTTTACCCAGTGCCATCCTCTGTTTTATTATGGTTGTAGTAGAAATGTGTCCAAGCGGGAGATTTGGTGCTCAGTAATTTTTAAGTAATTCAACATATCTGTTTCTCTCTTTGTCTCTCTTCCTCTCTGTCACTGTCTGTCTCTCTCTCTCTCTCTCTCTCTCTCTCTCTCTCTCTCTCTTTCTCTGTCTGTCAGGATGGCAGCCACGCGGAGGAGGTGGAGAGACTGCAGGAAGAGCAGCTGCGACTCAAGGACAAGGTCTCTGTTTCTTTGGTCAGAACGTCCTTTATTCAGTCCATCTTTCACACCATTACAGGATTTACTGTTTAAACAAACTGTTTGTGTTCCTTATTGGCTGTCAGTTGTGCCGTAAGTAAGGAATAAAACACACTGTGTGGGTGCTGATTCGGAAAAGAATCAGTTTTATTCAAATTTTATTCCACTGATATTTTATCAGTTTAAAAGTTTCTACTAATTAAATAATGCCATGTTATATTTTCCACTATTTAGAGTTATGTTTAATGCTATTTTAATGTTTAGCATCCAATGGAACACGTTAAAAACTGCTTTGAATGTTTTTTCTTTGTTTAAGAGTAAGACCTCATATTTTTTTTATCTGTTTGTAGAAACGAATAATAAAAATCTATTTAGAGCACTGATCATCATATTAAGGAGTTTATATACCACTAATGAGAGATTTACCATCTGTTTACTTTCCTCACTGTCATAACTACACACCCGGCCTATTAGTTTCAGTGTAGTAATAAATAATAATAATAATAATAATAATAAAAATTATATACTGTATGTTTTTTATTTAGATACTACCTTCAATACATTGAAAATGTAGAAAAGAAATCAAAGAAGGAGAGTAAAAGATAAAATATTAAAATATGATTTATATTAAGAATATACATCAAACATACAAGTATACTACTACTACTACTACTACTACTACTACTAAAATCTTAAGAATAAGATAATTCTAATTTAAGTACACTTCACCCTCGATTTCCTGGATTATTAGGGGGATAGGCTGTCCGGGAACCTCAAAAGTCCAGCAGTCGTTAATGTCCAGGGTCCCCTACCCTTTTCTGGACATTTTCCATAATCGGTCCAGAAGTCACCATTATTCAGCAGCAGTCCCGGACTTTTACACACGTATCCGACACTCAGTACACAATATTGTGTTTCCACAAACTTAAGGAGCCAATCAGCACATTCTTTTATCACATTCATTTTAAATGCAGGTTCCGGCTCGTCGTCACTGTCCTCACTTTCACTTTCACTTAGCTATCCCACCACTGATGCCACTATCTGTTCATCTGACATTATTTCGTGCCCCTCTGCTGCTTCATTTTCTTCTATCCACTCGGACGGGAACGGGCCGGACATGAGGGAAGTTGGAAAATCATGACTGAACCGGACTTCCATTATCGGTTCCCGGACTTGTCCGAGCATTTTTCTGGCAATACCAAATAATGTCCGATGCCGTTTGTTTTTTTTTGTTTGTTTGTTTTGTTGTTGTTGTTGTTGTTGTTGGGTTTTTTTTACGGGAAATCCGAAGCCCGGAAAATAAGGGTACGGGAAATCGAGGGTGAAGTGTAATGTACCAGTAAAACAAAGGATAATAATAATAATATCAATAAAAATATCAGTAATAACAACAACAGTAATAATAATCATAATAATTGTAATAATAATAATCATGATAATAGCTAAAAGCTAGCATTGAAAATGTAGTTTTAGCCTTTGTTTATATATGTGATAGAGGGAGCCTGACGTTTGTTTATGGAAGGTGTGTTCCAGATCTTTGGTACATAAAAACACTGATGTTGAGGTTCATACCTGTAATACTCAGTGATACATAATAATCTTTAGAATAAGCAACTGATTAATAAATTGGGTAAGTATATATGTGTGTGTGTGTGTGTGTGTGTGTGTGTGTGTAAGATATGTAGCTCTGTGAGCCTCTGAGACTAAGGTCAGAGTGTTTTCCCAACGCGGCCTCGCTATGTTTCAGGCCCGCAATAAAGCACCGCCTTCAAAGGCCATTCAAGCGCCACTTACCGCTAAGTGCTTCTCCTGTGGTTGGACAAGATTACTTTCAAAACAGAGTGCAGACAGCTTGATTAATGGAGGCCTCTACCAAGGGCCCACGCCGCACTATATTTTCACACTTACTTACACTCCTTCATTTCACTTGCATCAACTTTTATGCGCCAGCCCCGTCACCACAGGAGCTTGTCGGTTCGTAAAGGACAAGTCGCCACTTTTGACTTGAAAAACTCATTAAAGACCCCTCGAGACATTTTTGTTTGAACGGCTGCAGGGAAGCTGAATTTGATACAGATTTGGCTGTCAATTGCATGTTTCCTGGTGGTACTGTTGTGTAGTATAGTGTGTGTGTGGGTGTGTGTGTGGGTGTGTGTGTTTGAGAAGGAGAGAGGTTTGGGAAGGTCATGATGTGTGGAGTCACTATTTAAACATTTTCGAAGGAGGTCAGGAAAAACGTATAAGTCGTGTCACATATGTTTGTTTGCTCTCCTACTGTATCTCTTTTTGTGTTTTGTCCCTGTTCGGGCTCTGGAACTTTAAGCTGCCGCTGTGAGACTTGAAAAGCATCACACAGTGTTTTATTTGGAGGCAGACGTGAAATAGAAAGTCTCCCTTAGCGATCACTTTGAAAGGTGGGCCACACTGAGAGGCTTTTAGAGGCTCGTCTGAAGGGAAGTACTGTGCATAAGGCTGTCGGAAAATTCTAGCCGGCTTTGTATAGCTGGTTCACGTGTATGTATACTCGCATGCACTTTAAGAGATGCAAAATATAGTTTGAATGCTCACAGAACCAATAAAAGAGGTTTTGTTGGTTTTTTTAGTTATTTGCAAGTTGGAAATCAGTATTGTGTTAGCCACTGACAAGTGATACAGCTAACTCATAAATTATTGGCAAGATTCAGGAAAAGAAGCAAAAACACTGCCTTGTACACACAAGGATGTATTTACATGCCTTTTTATTCTTACGTAAAATGGTTAAGTGCATATTTTCCCCTGTATAGGATAATAGCGCTGAGTCCTTTTACATCTAACAAGGTTGTAGAGCGTCTTGAATTCTTGCCATGAATAAGTTGCTTTATGTCCTTGTGTGTGTGTGTGTGTGTCCACTTCAATTCAATTCAGATCGCAGCTTTTTAATAGCGCTTGTATCTGGAGGCTGTCACAAAGCAAAGTTTCAATTATGCACTTTATGGTTAAAGGTTTGTGGACACTTGACCATCACATCCATATGTGGTTCTTCCACAAGCTGTTCAAAACTCTCTTATATAAAATGTCTGCATTCAGTAGCATTACAATTTCCCTTCACTGGAACTAAAAGGACAGAGCTGTTCAAAAATGACAGTGTTCCTGTACACAAGGTTGTGTCAATGTTAGAAGATATTAGAAGAACCCGAGTGTCCTGCACAGAGCCCCTAACCTCAACCCCACTGAATACCTTTGGAATGAGCTGGAACACCAACTGCACCCCAGACTTCCTCATCATCCCAACATCGGTGCCTGATCTCACTAATGTTCTTGCAGCTGAATGATCACAAATTCCCACAGCCACGCTCTAACATCTAGTGGGAAGGCTTCCCAGAAGACTGGAGGCTGTTATAGCATCAAAAGTGAGACCATTTTTCGAACGGGACGCTCTGCTAGCACATATGGATATGATGGTCGGAAGTCCACAACCTTTTTATATTTTTGCCCAAGTTCTACAGAGGTTCAAATTGTGAGTTATAAAAAAAATTAGTACATATTTAAGCAAACATTTACTATTTATTTACATTTACATTTATTATTTATGTTTAATATGCTCCAACAAATTACACAATAAATGTTCATTTTGTAGTAATTTTTATAATTTGAATAAACAAACAAACAAAAAAAAAACAGGTTAGTCACATGAAACATGTAAGTGTAACCTTACATTAATCATACCTTCAAAGATAAATTTAAATCAGGAGTTCCAGATTAGGTGCCATTAATTAAAACCTCTTGCAGGTGGAACCTGTCTTATTTAAACCTGACATTTAGGGTGAGGTGGTCACTTTAATGTTCAAGTCTAAGTTATCTTGTCAGGCTCTAAAGTTCAGGGAAAAAATATGGTGGATGCCCGAGTCTGGCAAGGAATTTAAAACGGTCTTAAAATTATTATATATTATTATAGTTATTCCACTGTAGGGAAAATCATCTACATGGATCCTAGATTTTAACTGCCGGCCTGAAAGCGAATGGATTAATGAGTAAAGAAGTTTTTAAAAAAAACATTAATTTTATTACAGAATCTGCAGATAACTTTCCTAACTGTTGATGTGAAAGTACATACTGTTATGTCTACAATCAGAAAAAGCTTGGACATGTTTCATCTGCATGGAAGGAATTCCCAGAAAAATTGTGTTTTTGGTGTCCAAAAACACCATTAAAGCAAGACTACAGACAGATATTTGCAAGATGTCATATAAGTCATTCCAAGCCTTAGAAGGGAATAACAGAACCGCAAACAATTCATATTGAATATTTAAAATTTAATACTATGATGTTATCTGCTTCCTGCAACTCGAGCCAGTTTTATTTATACAGGGTTTTTTTTCTTCTGGATTCTTCTCATTCAACTTAATTTCTGAGTAAATGCTGAGTAATATGATTGGTACATTTTGGGTCACATTACTTCCTACATTCACAGCATTTGAGAGACTCCCTTATCCAGAGCAACTTACATTTATCATTTTCATACAACTGAGCAATTGACAGTTAAGGGCCTTGCCCAAGGGCCCAACAGTGGCTGCTTAATGGTACTGGGGCTTGAACCCCCAACCTTTGGATCAGTATGTTAACCACTTAGCCACCATTACCACTTCCTGCTTCATGTTTGACAATGGTGTGGAGCGGGTTGAGATGGATCACATTGTTCATTGTTTTGTTTTTTGGATGTTGATTTATCCCCAGTTTTTCTCCACAAATTTAGCTGTAGCCTATTCCCTCCTGTCAGGTATGCCCCCCAATCATGAGATCAGCACCAACCAGGGAGTTGCTGCACATCAATATATCATCATCAGCTGCAGGAATACAGGCTGCCGGGAACCCCTTTGCGTTCCTTGTGCTGTAGGTGTTTCTTCTCAGTCTTGTGATGCCTCTTTTGCTCAAAAAGTGCTGCACCCTACCTGACAGCCTTTCACCATATAGTTCTGTCATAAGCAAGCTCCTCCAACTACTCTTGACGAAAATCAGCAATGGTTCTTTTACATGCCTCTCACCACAGA
>JAQMYF010000017.1:11841684-11862274 GCA_030014195.1 Neosilurus mollespiculum | reverse complement strand
AGTTGAGTAGTCCCTGAGAAAGAATGTCAAGGGAAATGTTCCATTCAGCTACATCCACCGAGCCTGAGGTACCTGAGATGCAGTTAAGCTTGAAAGCATGCATGAGCAGGTGTCTCTCACTCTCTTTACTCTTTCAGTTCAAATATATGCTAAGCGGAAACAGTGAAAAGTAAACTGTAATGGGATTTTTATAGCTAATATTTAATTTACATATTTTAGCCATGACATTCAGGCGATAGTGCTGTAGTTAACAGCGTTGGTTTTAATCATTTTACTTATTCAAAAACTGAAGTAACAGAATGAAAGTTCGAATCTAACTCCAGTAGGCAGACAAACTTACAGGAAAATAAATGCTGTTGGAATGAACGCTTGACAAGAAGCTTGACAGAACATGAACTCATTAAACTAACACAACAGGTGATACAAATGAAAGCTTAAATAAACCCAGGATCAGGCACCTATCAGGAGGCCTCTGATAGTATATATCTATCTATTATGGTGTATTTTTCCATTTTAAAGTATGATGATTATGCCACCTGCCCCAATGACAGAAAGTCTGTTACAAACTGAGAGTGTCTGTTGTTTTGATGTAAGCTTTATTTATTTCAAGGAACCAATCAGATCTTGCCATTTTTAGTATATATTAATGGCCATTACCCACTAGATACAGCACACCAGATGCGAGTGAAATGTTTACACACCGAGTCCGATGCTAATTTTAAAATATTTTGGATTCCATTTCATGCTGTTTTTTTCACTGCGACTGTCAGTAGTGGCCTGAGTGAATGATGGACTCCTTTAGGAGTGATTAACGCATTATAATTAAACACGCTTAACTGAAAAGCAAAATTCCAAGTTTTTGGAATAGCTAGGAGCTGAAACTGAGAGGTGAAAGATGGCAACAAGAAAGAATGGAACCCGTTGTGTGTTTATTGGAGAAATATAACCACTCTGCTCCTGGACACAAGTGACATGGTGCATGCCAAAGACTTGCCGCTCTGTCCGAGGCCATTGATCTGTTGTGTGACATCAAACCTTGTGAAGCCCTCATTTGACTGGTCTCCATGTCTGTGTTCCCAGGATTTAGACTTGCAACTCAGATGCAATATTTAATAATTTTTTTTTGTTTGTTTGTTTGTTTATTTTTTCTTTTGTTTTGAATATTTGTATGTGAAGTTCATTAGCCAATCCTTTCTACAGTGCACAGTCATTATTTATTTACAGTAACCCTCGGTCCTGCTTTAATTATATCATTTGTCAGCTGTTGAATTAAATGTGTCATGAAAACCACAGCAGATAAATTAAGACTGTACACATGTGTGTTGTGTGTCTGTAGCTCACAGGCCAGGTTCAGAAGATGAAATGTGAAGCTGAGGTGGTCATGACCTTGGAGGAGGAAGTGAGAAAATTAGAGAAACTTCTGAATCAGATGGAGGAGAAACTCGAGAAGGAAAAAGCCCAAAATATTCAGGTTCAGCTTGAAAAAGAAAATCTTCATACACAGGTGAGAATACCGTTACATCACGTCATTATTTACATCTTCATTTTATTTCATGATATCCTATATGCTCTGGATGCACAGTTTACCCACACACACACACACACACACACACACACACACCCACACACACAAGACAGATAAAAAAGCTGCTCAGGTACAAACAAAGTCCAAAGTCATCTTCAGTTCTTCCATCCTCCTCACTACAGGTCTCTGTCTTCATTACCATGGTTATTGTGTCTGTCTCTCAGAGGTACCAGTACATACATGCTGCTATGTTTAGATCAGGATGATGGTTAATACCTCTTCACACGTTCCCGTTTGGTCATGGGTCGGGCCACATTTCAAGGTGTTCTCAGAGAACGTGGTTGGTCATGGAGGTTAAAAGTGGTGCCTCTGAAGTGCGTTCATTGTTTTGTCCTTTAAACTCTTCAAGTACATAAAGTAACTACATCTAGTACGCTCAACTTTCTCTTGACTAGATTTCTCTTGACAGTGTGTGTCATTGTTCCGATGTTAATATGCTTACCGCGATCATTTTGCCCTGTATCATGTCCAATTATGGCAGTGTTGTGCAATCGTAGGAGGCTGACTATGTGTGATAGTTGTATCAAACTTGTCTAGACAACGCGAGTCCCCGGCGCTAATTAAAACACTCCTCTGCAGTTTTATAAATCACACAGTTGATCAAGTCAAAACAGAAAATGTGGATATATATACAGTATATGATGGCGAACTTCTATTTTTCGCTATGGCATCAGGGGGCATGGTCAAAGCGGCACAGTAATTGTGATGTTGGTTACTGTGTGGTTGTCTCAAAACGTTTTATTGTTGTTCAGACCATGATGCACTTAAAGTATTATAAATTACATTTATTGTAATATTTTGATGAAGTTAAAATTTTTTTAAACTAGTTTTTCCTTAATTTTCCCAACCAACCAGTACAGCACACCAGGACACATTGAGGACAAAACATCCTGCTGCTGAGGCTGAATTAAAACAGCAATGGATTGTTTAGCTGGTGTTTGGTCGTGTGTGTGTGTGTGTGTGTGTGTGTGTGTGTGTATGAATATAACAGGAGTATATTTACAGTAATATAGCTCTCCCGGGAAAAGACCTCCCCTACACTCTGAAGTACGGAGCATCAGTGACGCACACATTGCCGTGGAATTCCAATTAGCCTCATTTAATTAAGCGCTATAACTCGTGGTGCGGTTCCTTCATTTATTTTAATCTTGTTTATGCACCTTGATTGGTTCACAATATAGCACTTTTTTAATTAGGGAAGATTGATTCGATCGCATTGATTCCACAACCTTATTAAATCTAAACAATGGACCCCTCCTTCAGAGCACCGCTATTTTTCATAATTAATGACTGTCTTTAAGGGGAGGGTATTGTGTGTGTGTGTGGGTGTGTTCAGTATAGGTATGGAAACTGCTGTTTGTAATGGAAGGATATATCAGAGAGCCAGTTTGTGTTACAGAGAATAAGAAAGGTTTCAAATTTGTATTTAGTTACATTTTATTTATATATTACACTTTCAACAGTGGACATCTTCACAAAGCAGCTCTGTAAAAATATATACATTACAGATATACATTTTTAATTCAGAAATGTATCCATAATGAGTAAGCCAGGGGTGCTGGTGGCACAAATAATCTCCCCGAGATGTGAGACATGAGGAGCAAACCTCAAGAGAAACCTTTCATAGAGACAAAAAAGTGCAATTATCTTAAGATTAAGATCAAGTTAAAAAGCTTGCACTAAGGTCACACATATCCTGTTTGATGCATGAGAAATGTGTCTGGAACTGTTGTGGTCATTCTGTCGGATTTTGGATGCGATTGGTGCATATATCGGTGCAGAAAATATGCAAATGAAGACACGGAAGCTGGTTGACAAACAATGCATTTGAATTGATCTAGTGCTTGACCTTTAACCAAACTTCCTGGGATTGGAAGCCATTCCCTCCTGCTCCTGATAGCTCTCTGGCAACCTGATATGGTGGTGGTGCCATATTGGAGCTGGTACCACTTTTATATCTTATATGGCTCTTGGGACTCCCTCAGATTTTTGGTGGTTTACACTACTCCCACAGCTATTTTCAATGATTTCCTCGAATGGCCACTATATTGGTTCTCAGGATCACTGTTGTTTATACAATAATAAGTTACCTCAAACAACGTGATTCCTTTTTTTATCTCTCAGCCTGAGTCGGCTGAGATCTGTTGTGTACGACTACAATTTAATATCTCATACATGCACACCTGCTACATGCCGCTCAGAGTCTGTCAGATGGTCTGATGAGTGAACATCGTTTTGCTTCTCTGTAGTCATAATCTAATCAGCAATGGTCTTCTGTAGCACCATTTCTTCAACAGGGTCATGCATTCAACATTTTGGCTGCATCTGAATACCAAAATACACAATGCGTAGGTTGTCCGAATATGTATTGAGATGGTAACACACTACGGTATCCTAGAATTCAGCAGGAGAAAAAAATATTTCTGCTGTTGCAAAAACAGGTTATCTAGTTAATTAGTTTATCATCTTCTAGTATGAGAAGCCTAATTAACTTGCTAAATTTAAACATGTTAGCTAGCTTAGCTAATGCTATCAACATTCATGTCAAAGGACAGGTAAGATGGTGGAGGAATATGTCTGAGTTGCTCACATACTCGTAACACGTACTACAGGAACGGCTGGACAATAGGTAATTAAGAGACGTTAGTACATGTAGAGTATTCAGATGCAGTCATAGACTCTGAAGGATGGTCAAGTGAGTGGTCCAGTCTTCTAGGTTTTCACGTGTGCACCCTCTTTCCTCAATGTTACGCCAGTAGATTACCTCTGCTCACACATCCAGAAAGTTTTGTAGTGTATCATAATGTCAGGGTCTCCCACTTAATGCTTTTCACACTCTTTGAGGGCCAGAGTCTTCTCTCTTCATCCAGAACTGTTGACTGACCTTATCAGCAGCTTTGGAGATTTTGTGACCATTTGCCGGTGGGCCATCTATTGCACCTCTATTTCTTGGAGTGGCTACAGACCCCTTTGTATGTTAATATTCCTTAATTACACACCTGAAATAGAAGATGATCTAGTGTGTGGGTTGTTCAGTTGTTCAGGGAAGGAGAACTGGGTGAGACGTGGGGAAGTGTTCCCAGCAGATGCATTCCTAAGGCTATTCAAGGACGAGGATCCACAGCCATCTTTTTACTGGTTTTATGTGAAATCATACATCAACAGTCATCTCAAATACTTATCTTTTTGGAATGAACTGATCACATGTTTATTCTCAAAATTCCAAGATTTCTCTCTTTCTTTCTCTCTGTCTATCTGTGTCTTTCTCTCTCTGTATCTCTCTCTCTCTCTCTCTGTGTGTATGTCTCTTTCTGTCTGGATGTCTGTCTCTGTTTGGTTTTTTTCAGCTCCCACCTATCACAAGCTATAGGTATGGGTTCTGTCTGTCCGTCACACTTTAGTTTCCAGACATTTGCTTGCCGCGCTGAAGCTGGGGCTTTCAAACTTGCTATGCAAGCTCACTACTATGAGTGCTAGAATGAGTTTGTGTGTGAGTGACCTTGACTTACTTCGTAAGGTCACAGAGGCAAAACTGTATATTAGGTTTCCATACATTTACTTGCCGCGCGCTGAAGCTGGGGCTTTCAAACTTGCTATGCTTGTTCTGTATTGGCACATTATGAAATGGTTCTTTCAGCAGGAGCATCTGGACCCCTGTGGTCTATTTTTCTGTCTGTATCTCTTTCTCTGTCTGTATGTGATGTTGAGCACAGGTTGCTCTCGGTATAGTTTTGCATGTTCTAAGAAGCTTTCATCCAAGTTTCCCAAAAACATGCCTGTTGGTTGATTGCTTATTCTGATTACCCCTGAGTGTAAATTAGTGTAAGGTTGTGATGAAATGACTTTGCAACTTGGCTTCCACCTCATGTCCAGTCTTCTCAGTATCTCAGTCTATCTGAGTATAAGCGGGATAATGACTAAATCTCTGTTTTCTACTTTTCACGTTCGTAACCCGGTTTCTGACTTGTTACAGGCTAAAAGCAAATAGCTTAGATGATGTCGTGAACTCTACACTTTCAACAGTGTGTAAGTCATCTTAAGCATAACCCGGGGAAAGCAGCCTAAGCAGTGAGGTTCAGACGTCCATTTCCCCAAGCCACTTCCTCCAGCTCTTCCAGGGGGACACCGAAGCATTCCCAAACCAGCTGAGAGACATAGTCCCTCCAACGTGTTCTGGGTTGATCCCGGGGTTTTTTTTCCGGTTGGACATGCCCGAAACACCACACCAAAGAGACGTTTGGGAGGCATTCTAATCAGATCCCCGAGCCATCTCAACTGGCTCCTATCAACACGGAGAAGCAGCGGTTCTACTCTGAGCTCCTCCCGGATGAGCGAACTTCTCACCCTATCTCTATGGGCGAGGCTCTTCCTCTTCCACAGGACGTGTTGGTGGGATTGAGGAGGTCCTCCAATTATTCCTTCCACCTTCCGACAACACCCCCATTCGAGGTGAGCAGCTTCCCACTTCCACTCTAAACAGTATTTATGGAGTACTGCTTCCCCCTCCTAAGGCATCCAGAAGGTCCAGAACCTTTTTGAGGCCAACCAAACCTTTTTCCAGGCCCTCACCAAACTCTTTCTACACCCGAGATTTTGCATTGGCGACAGCTGTCCACTGCCTCGGGAGTCCCACAGGCCATAAGGACCTAATAGGCCTCCTTCTTCAGCTTGACGGCCCCCCTCACCTCAGGTGTCCACCACCTGGTTTAGGGGTTGCCCCTATGACAGGCACCAATGACTTTCCGGCCACAGTTCTGAGCTGCTACCTCAATAATGGAGACATTGAACATGGCCCATTTGGACCTGAGTGTCCAGAACATGCGGCTGCAAGTCCGATGACATGACTACAAAGTCAGTCATCGAACTGCATCCTAGGGTGTCCTGGTGCCAAGTGCAGTTATGGACACCCTTATGTTCAAACATGGTGTTCCTGATGGACAAACCGTGATGAAGTCCAACAACGAAACACCATTTGGGTTCCGATCAGAGAGGCCGTACCTACCAATCACACCCTTTATGGTCACACTCTCATTGCCCACACAGGTGTGGAAGTCTCCCAGGACCTGTTCCCCCATCTGGAGGCAGAGGGAGGCTACCCTTTCATCAACTGGGAAGAACCCCAACATGTGGGCATTGAGACAGGGGGCAACAAGGATGCCCACACCGGCTTGCCGCCTCGTCCCGTGAGCGACTCCAGAATGAAGGTCCAGCCCCTCTCAAGATGGGTGGTTCCAGAGCACAAGCTATGTGTCGAGGTGAACCCAACTATATCTAGTCAGTATCTCTCAACCTCGTGCACCAGCTCAGGCTTCTTCCCCGCCAAAGAGGTGGCATTCCATATCCCAAAAACCAGTCAGTATCCGAGGATCGGTCTGGCAGAACCCACGCTTTCGGCTGCCAGCCGGCTCACACAGTGTGTAAGTGCTTATTTTAATTATATTTGGGAATTGGACCAACCAAGTTTATCAGGAATTACTGCAGACAGGTACAAACAGAAATATCTGCAGGATTAAAGAAATAAATACCCCTGCTCACTTCCCCAGAGGGAAGAGTGTGTGTGTGTGTGTGTGTGTGTTTAGTTATTATGCAGCATTATGCAAAGAGTATGAGTGAAGAACCTCTTTATCTGGACGAGCATAAAGAGGCTCCATGTCGAGCAGCTGGACTCCCAGTCGAACCCCATTTCTGTCCGTCAACTTGTGGGAAGAAAAGAAATGTCGACCCATTTAACATTTGACACTCGCAAAGCAGCTCACAGCTCTTTTAATTTTGTTTGATAACTTAGTTTGTACACTGCCTGAGAGCATCCCATTTCTGTCTCTCCTGTCCCATCCTTTCACTCTGCACACGAGAGAGAGAGAGAGAGAGAGAGAGAGAGAGAGAGAAACCCCTTCTCATCTTGTCAGTATGAAAATGATATTAGAAACAAAATGAGATTTGAAATTTTTATGTTTGACAAGCGACTTGATGAAGGGGTTTCATTGCATGGGCTTGATCCATGGAAATTTTATGCTAATGATACTGTCAGGCAAGTTTGGAAATTAATCAGTGGTGCAGAGAGAGAGAGAGAGAGCGAGAGCTTTTTTCTTCATTCTTCCTCTCTCTCTCTCTCTCTCTCTCTCTCTCTCTCTCTCCTCTTTCTCAGCCACTGAAACTCATCAGAAATAGCCATGGGGTGTTGTCTGTCTGTGTGATGAGGTTGGGAGAGAAATAGGGGAGTTAGAAAATTACACTGCAGCTTAGCACTGATTGATGCAGTAATGTATGCAGCCATGAGTGTAATATTGATTAGACTCTCTATGCGTCTGTCTTCCTCTCCGTCTCTCTCTCTCTCTCTTGCTCTTTCTCTCTCTCTCTCTCTCTCTTTCTCTCTCTCACTTTTCTCTCTTTCTTTCTGTGTGTCGCTTTCATCTGCAATGAATGTGTCTCTACTTATTCTCTCACCTCTTATTTAATTTATTTCTTTCATCCTGCTCCCCACTCCCTTCTTTCTTGCTTTCTTTCTGCCTCAGTTAAGACCCAACACACACATACACACACACACTCCCGCAATCCTCTGCTCTTACCATCGCCCCGGAGAGACATTGCTGCAGCCAAGTCAGTAATGGAGTCATTATCAGATTTCACTCTCTTAAAACAACACAATTAGTACAGCGCTCTTAATGACGCTCGAAAGGTAAATGCAGACCAATTTCCCTGCCCTTGTCTCTCTCCCCCCCCCCCTCTCTCTCACTCTCTCTCCCTCTCTCTCTCTCCCTCTCTCCCTCCCTCTCTCTCTTTCTCACTCTCTGTCTGATTTTCTCTTTCTCTTTCTGTCTATGTCCCTCCCTGTCTTTCTGTCATCTGTCTCTCTCTTTCTACCTGTCACTGTTTTTGTCTGACTTTGTCTCTTTTTTGGTCTCTCTCTGTCTGTCTTTCTGTCTATCTGACCCCTCACCCTCTCTTTCTTTGTCTCTCTCTCTCTCTCTCTCCTTCACTTTTTGTCCCTCCCTCTCTCTCGATCTCTCACTTTTGATCTCAGTCTGTCTCTGACTGTCTCCCTCTCCCTCGCTCTCTCTGTCTCGCTCTCTGTCTTCGACTGTGTCTCTCTCTCTCTCTCTCTCTCTCAGTCTCTGTCTGTATCTCTCTCTCCCCCAGTCTGCCTCTCCCTCCCTCCCTCTCTCTCTGTCTCCCCAGTCTCTCTTTCCACTCCCTCTCTTTCTCTCGATCTCTGTCTGTATCTCTCTCTCTTTCTCTCTCTCTCTCCCAGTCTGTCTCTTTCTGTCCCTCTCTCCCTCTCCCCTTCACTTTTTGTCCCTCCCTCTTTCTCTCTCTCTCTCTCTCTCTCACTCTGTCTGTCTCCCTTTCCCTGTCTCGCTCTGTCTTTGACTGTCTCTCTCTCTCTCTCTCTCTCTCTCTCTCTCTCTCTCTCTCTCTCAATCTCTGTCTGTCTCTTTCTGTCCCCCCCCCTCTCTCTCTCCTTGTGTGTATTTTACAGTACCATGCTGAGGGTACACCAAGCCAAATAAATCACTTAAAGCCAATATGGTGTGTGTGTGTCTGTGTATCTGTGTGTGTGTGTATTGGTGTGTTTGTATGTTTTGAGCAAGTCGATGTGATTTATAGCTTTTTCCCCACGAGACAGCTGTTCCTCCGCTTCTTATTTTTGTAATGCATCATCAGCGGAAGACAAAAAAATATTATCCCATCTGGCATATTACACTCCAGAGTCTAATAGTCTAATGCTGAGCTGCTGTCATTATAGTACCACAGGAACACTTCGTGGAGGAAGCAGGACTCGCCAGTCCCCACCGCTCACATATCTGTGACTGTGCTTACACGTAAACATTTTCCTCAATCTAAAGAGATTCATTTAACCTTGTTTAGGAATTAACTGTTTACGTGTACACTAAATCACTATTCATGTAAAATAAATGTATGTGCAATCAAAATTTTAATATGAAACATCATGGTAATATCAAAAGTCATTGTTTTATTACACACTTGTTTTGGATGGTATTTTATGTTTCACGTTTGTGCTAGTATTAGCTAACTAACTAGCCTAGCTTGCTCTCGAGATTGGGATAGATGTAGTCTTACTGCTGTTATATGAACCTGTTATCAATATGCGGTAAATCTTCTAATGCTTGCTCCCAGTGTTCATTTTTTACTTTCGTCCGTTTTTGGAATGCAGGCTGTTATCTGCATTTGTTTTCTTTGGTGGCGGCCTGATTGGTTAAAATTTGATTGATGGTAGTCTCTGTTTTTCTTACTTATGACCTGATTGCTTGATGCAGCCTGATTGATCAAATGGTGCTTGATGTCACTAAGAGCTTTCCCGACTACTGAGCAAAGTGTTCTGTAAAAGCATCCATATTCATTTTGATGTAGATTTGTACATTTTGTGGTTTGAATCAGTGGGTATATATAGTTGCGTAATTGTTTTAGTATATACTATACTTGTACCTAGGTTAAAGCAAACTAAAGCAAGAGACTAATCAGATGAGCTCTGAGCTTTTAGCTAAGTTAATAAGCGCTTTGGGGTATTTTAACCTAGAATTAGTACATACCACACAGACACATGAAAACTGACTCCATAAACAAGTTTTCATACTAATTAGTACAAACTACAAGGAAATACGGGGGACATTTTTTTTTTAAGTTTATATTTACATATTTCCACCAAAACAGACACTGTTGAGGTGAGCTGTGCCCTTTAATACAAGCTAACAGAATGCCCTCGACATTTCATTAATTTATTTTGTATAATATTTCGACTGAATTATAACTCAGAGTGTTAATGTATCTTGTTTGTTTGTGTGGTGTTGCATTATTATTATTTATTTAAACAAAGTCAATGGCTTCATTTCAGTGTGAGAGCCAGCAAAAGGTGCTGAGTGAACTCCGTGCTGAGGTACAGCGGTGTCATCAGGAGGCACATGTCCAAAGAGAGAGCCAGGAGAAGGAGGTGCAGGGGCTAAGGAGTGAGCTGCGGGAGGGGCAGAGTGTCCTCCATCAGCACAGAGTTAATCTGGAGCGCCTGCACAGAGAGCTGGACGCCACACAGAGTCAGCAAAGAGACACCGAGGAAGAGGTGATCCTCTTACACCTGTGAAAACACACCAAAACCCCAAATACGAACACAGACATAATTGTACCTATACCTCTAATTCTATCAGGCTGCTTCTGCGCTGACTTTATTCACTAATAAACAGTCCCATATACATGGGAACCAATACATTATGTAGTGCAACAGATTAGTAGCAAAGTTCTATGCCTGAGTTATCTTCCTACTGAATTGTGTGTATGTTTGGTGTTTTGCACATCCAGGTCTCATGTAAGGAAGCAGCTTTGCACTCTCGGGACTCAGAGCTGACTCGGCTGAAGGCTGATCTACTCGAGGCACAGAGATTGGCGTCGGATGCAGAAGCCCGGCTGCAGCCCCTCAGCGAGTCGGTGCAGCTTTACAAGCAGAAATACCAGACCTGTGTGAGCAAAATCACTGAGCTGGAGAGCATCCTGCAGAGCCATGAGCAGGACCAGAGGCAGAGCAGAGCTCAGGTTTTTTAAAGTCTCAGAGTACTTTTACAAAAAGTTTAAAAATTAGACTAAGAACAAAACAATCTCAAAACATTCACAAGCATATTATTTAATCTTAAAAGAACTTCACTTGCTTTAATCACAATAAAAACTAGTGCTCCACACATCAACATAATCAGAACATTGTTGTGGAAATTAAAGTGACACGTTATGGATCATAGAAGTGTGTGATAACCTTTAGATCACTGGTGATTTATGAGTGCATGGTTGTTTATAATTTTTTCAAATGTGTATACACATGTTTGTGTGTGTGTGTGCACTCAGGCGATAGAGCAGGGAGAGCAGGTGTTGCATCTGCAGGCTGAGATCGTGGCTCTGCGGGATGATGTGGAGCAACGCTGTGCTCAGCTGGAGAGCGGAGATGAGGCTCTGACCACTCTGAGCCGACGGCTTAGAGACACACAGAAGGAGTTGGAGCTAAGTCACGCCCGCACACAGGAGTGTGACCTGGTCATTAGCTCACTCCGAGACAACTGGGCCACCCTGCGCAATCAGGTCGGAATGTGTACAGTAGGACATCACAGACTTAAAAAAAAAAAAAAAAGTTAATACTTTGCTGAACAATAATAGTTTATTTATCAAACTTTTGCTAGCAGTTACAGTTTACTTCCTTTTTTAATGTACATATATTTAAGTTATTCCACGACCTCTGAACTCATAGCTCAAGAGGTGCTTGCCGAGCAGGCTATATGTCATATCTGCTCAGAGCAAGTGGAATTACTGTTTTATTCTATCCACTGGATTGTAAGAAATGTAGTATTTTTACTTACTGTGTCAGGTGAAGCCAAGGACTGTTCCTCACCTGTTCCATGTCAGGTTTGTTTAAAAAAAATTAGTTCTTGAAAAAATAAACTTTCTTACCATCATATAATTTTATCACAGATTTTGTTGCTTTGGAATAATCTAGAATGAATAGAAGAGCCGGCTAGCTATTGTTAGCGATTAGCTTAGCATGAGTCGAGTTTTTTTTTTTTTCTGAAGTAATGTTCATATCCTAGTAGTTGATTAGCCTATCAGAACACGTGGTCAGGTGGTAATTCAGGTCAGTGGGTGGAATTCCTTTATACATGTTTGAGTATCTAGACATAGTATATCAACACATGGACAGGACAGAAAATACTATGCAGCTGTTTAAGGGTGTATTAGCAGTGAAAAAAAAAAACGTTTGCAAGTGTTCTGCGTTGTGAACAGTCACTCTCTCCAGGAGGTTTCTGGAAATTTTAGTTTGTATTGATTTGTAGTCTTTTAGCTAGCCCACATTTATTTCTCTCACAGCTGAAAGATCGTCCTTATTGGCTAGCAGAGTGAGCTAGCCAGTTAACAGTAGTCTACTTAGCGTCTCGCACTTAATTGGTAATTATAACAAATTTTATTTATATAACATTATATTGGAATAAAAGTTCCATATACTTGGGTTGCATCCAACATTAGAGGTGATGTTTATACGAGTCTGTGTTATTTCCTAAATGGCATTAGCATTTAAATCCCCATAAGTTTTATATCCAACTGGCTGCTTTACAAACCCTTCCTAAAAGTAAAAACTAGCTTCTCGGATTTTTTCCATGCATCCTGCAGGATCCTAGTCCCCTACGCACTCTTTTTTCCTAAGCCACCTACTCTGATATTAAATAGTACGGCAGTGTGGAGGAGCGCGACTGTCATTACCGGTGGCTTAATGCACAGTATGCAGCCTTGAATTCTCTGCAGTTGTCAGAAATAATTTACTGAGTGGAAAAGACGCAGTTCAACCAACATTACCTTATCTATCATGGATAAATAAACATCCCTGTGCTTCTGTGTGACTTTGAGAAGAAGGGATGTTATTTGGAGGAAAAAAAAACAATTTAACATAATAACTTGTACAAGCAAAGCGTCTGGGCTTGATGATGTGCAAAGCACTGTTCTGAGAAACTGTTGACCATCAAAAAAGCAAGAGCTAGGAGCTACTTTTGTTTATTCAAGGAAAGAATATGTGGTTGTTTATCAGTGTAGTTGAGCTCTGATGGCATGTGGGTACCACAGAAACATTAATGAACTTAGAAAGCAGGGGTTCCCATACCTTTTGCCCAAGCAACTTTGGAGAAATGGACATTATGAATTTTCTGCAATGATTTTAACACTTTATAGCTCATTCACCCTCAGCTACATTCTCACTGTGTCCTTGGTGGATGCACTAAGAACTTGTACAACATAGTAGAAATGTAATAGAAGCTGATAAAGTCAAACTTCGGATAGGTTTCTAAGAAAGACCATAAAACATTTAGAGATTTTTTACTGTTACACAACACTGAAGAAGCTGAAGAGCTGTCTCTTTTAAAACTGTTCGCTATATTTGCGATAGTTGTTATGATCCGCATCCCAGATGTAAAATTTTAGAATTCTGGCTCACAAAATTGGTTAGTTTAAAGTCTTCAAACGCTGGTTTTAAAATCCAATCACTAACTGTAATTACTATGCTGCCCAGCCAAAAAAAATAAATAAGTCACACACCAATATTTTGTTGGAACACTTTTATCCTTAATTATAGGACGTACTCACCATGGCATTGTTTCACCAAACTTAAGCAACATCACATTTATTTCCATCCAGAGTTGGGTTCATTTTTTATTGACACCTTGAATTGATGAGGAAAAATTGAACCACACCATAAAGTCTCCTCCAGCACATCCCAAAAACTTTTACTTTCACTCTGTGGGGCCAGTTCATGTGTGAAAACGATTCCTTATGCTCTCTGAACCACTCGTCATTATTCAAACCCCAATTCCTATCCATGTCATCAGGGAAGAAAAAGTGAATTGATGGGATAATCTTTTCATTCAGTACATTCAGGCCATCAGATGACTTCTTTTTATTCCCACAGTGTTTCTGAGCCTCCACCTGATCATCTTATGTAATCATGCCAAGGTGATGATGAAAAAACGACACAGTACACGATTCCGTGTTTGATGCTGTGATTGTGATTGTGAGATTGGTTTAGTTCTGTTTGAAATAGTTTGATTTTTGAAACTACAAGGCTGCTGTCTATAGACAGTTTTTCATAGTTTAATCCATGTTAAATGTTCATGTAAAAGACAGGTCATCTAGGGTGTAGCTTCAGTCACTTTACCTACATATAGCTTTAAAAGCTTTTGGGCTTCGACAGTCAGCTCATTTTTCTATTAAAACAAACAAACAAACAAACAAAAAAAGGCTGCATTTAGGTTTTCAAAACGTTCTGATGAGAAACCGGGAATTTTTTTTTAACCGGCCTAATCGAGGCTAAAGGTGGTCTGAGAGTTTGGAGTGCACAACTGTTTTTGGCCAGTGAGTGTATAATGTAATATAATGTTTATATAAAATATAATGAGATATAAACCGGTTAGTGTTAGCAATCCAAGCAAAGCCACCCACATGAGGTCATGACCCCTACGTTGTAACAAGAGGTATAAAGTAAAGAGTAATACATTTTCCTGTTTCGTTCCACGTTATAAAAATGAGATAAAATGCACGATGAGTACAAAATATTTATTTTCTCAGGTCTGTCTCATCCTCAATAGTAACAGATTTTGCATTTAAAGAGCTGTATTGTTTATGAATAGATTTCCAGTATCTTTTTATCACATGCAGATGCTAAGGCTGGAAGACATTTAAATATTCTTCTAATAAATGCTTCACATTTGATTGTTATGCTGTTCCCAGGTGGAAGAGAAGGAGGAAGCTGTGCTGAAGCTCCAGTCGGATTTCTCCCTCTACAGAGCGACTCACATGCACTCCGAGTTAGACTTCGAATCGCAAATTTGTCGCATCCGCGAACTGGAACAGGTGACTTCCTCTTGCATGTGTCAAAATTCCCTCGTTCCATCTTGATACCCGTCCTGTCAGTCTGGACCCGGCTTCGTGTGAGTGATAGTTTGATGTGGCGGCATCGTTGAGCTTTAATGGACTGTAGTGGAGCGATCCGTCAGGCTGTCGTATCAGGTGAAGTGGCGTCGTCTTACTGTAGCTGCAGCGCGGCGCTAGCATTGGTGTGATTTAGTGGCCCTCTCCTGCCAACGGCCGCTGATTGATTACCCGCTGGCCGAGCTGACAGTACCCACCATCTACCAGCAACCTTTTAGTGGCATTTTACACACACTTGCAGCCCCTCATTTGGCTATTTATACATCTGTAAGTGGCCATGAAATATAGATTTGTCCTGACGGGTGTCAGCCACTGAACTGCAGCCTCATGACACCTCGTTATTTTAATGGGTTGAAATGAAGGAGGGTCAGACATCAACTTCTACTACGAACATTCCTGCTGTCCATTTCCTCCCTCTTTCCCTATCTTTCTTACCCCAGCTCTTTTCCCGTTGTTGTGCTTTTTATTTAGCGCTCCGTTCATTCAGAGTTAGTTGTTTGTGTTTTAATATGCATGTGTCAAAAGTTTAATGAATGTAACACACGCATACACATTCACACACACACACATTCATACACACACTCACTCACACACACACGTTCAAACACACACAAACACACATTCCTATCTCTGGGTCTCAATCACCTCTAACTCTCGCTCTATCACTCTCTCTGTCTCTCTCTATCTCCCTGCCTCCTTCTCTATCTTTTTTCTGTCTGTCTCTCATTCACTCTCTTTCTCTGACTTCTTTCTTTCTCTCTGTCTCCCCCTCTCTTCGTCTCCTTTTCTTTCTCTCTCTTAGTCTCTCCCCCTCTCTGTCTCCTTTCTTTCTGTCTCCCTCATAATCTCCCTTCTATCTCTTACTCTAACTCTCTTATTCTTGCTCTCTGTGTTTTCCTCTCCCTGTCACTGTGACAGATTGCGAAGCTGTTCAGGGTGTACTCCAACTTCGCCCAGAACTGGCTGAACCTCCCTGTCAATTTTTTTATTCTGTACAAATTTTAGTCCCTTTTAATGAGGTTTTTGAGTTTTATTTTAGTGTGTGAAATTTGTTCACTGACGTGTTCTTATTTCTGATCTCTTGCCTACGATCCATGGGAACGCTCACCACCTTTAATAATGGAAGTAATATTTATTAATTTATCTCTTCATTGTTTTTTGTAATTGTAGCCATTTTAAAATCTGTTACGCAGTTTAGAAATGATGTGATGGGAGCCATTAATGATGCATACAAGCATTCAAACATTTGATACATCACCACAACTACTCATTTATTTATTCATTTTCAAGGGGTACACCCTGAACAGCTCTCAAGCCATCGCAGGGTCAACACTCACACACAACCATTCACATTCACTCTCAAACCTAGGGGCAATTTGAAAACATCAATTAGCCCACTGTGCATGTTTTTGGACTGTGGGAGGGAACCGGAGTATCCAAATGAAACCCACGCAAACTCGGAGGACATGCAATATAATAATAATAATAATAATAATAATAATAATAATAATAATAATTTACAGTCTTGACTGACAAATGAGCACCTTTATAATTGTAAAAAGTTAGAGTGAGAAAAAAGTCTTGACATCCACTTCAATAAGGAAAGGAAATTAAAAAATGGAGAGATGAGCGGGTTTCACACATTTGACACGACACAGGAGCTTGCGGTAGGTGTTATTATTCTAATTAGAAGATGCGACCTGTACTGTTCTTGGTTTTATTATCAGATGTACGGTGACACCTGTCAAGGATGTGGGTGTGAGTATGTGTGGAGATATCTGGCATGTATAGTGGACACTACATGAGAGGAGAGGAGAGGTCGCCTGAGGGCAGTGAGGGTGGGGGGGTGGGGTTCCGCTATTCAAGTTGGACCACTCTCATGCCTCAAGCGTCTCTGCTGCTCCCCTGAGGCATGGGTACAGATATGTTGTGTGTGTGTGTGTGTGTACGCGCTCACACGTTTGTGTGTGTGTGTCCGTGTCCAGGCACTGACCCAGGCCCTGGAGCATTCTGGAACCTGTCACTTAGAGCTGCAGAAGCTCAAAGAGGAAGTCCAGGTGCAGAAGCAGCTGAGAGATGGCAGCCTGGCGGGTGAGTACAACTTCCTGTTCTCCGTCTGCTAATCGTCTTCCAAATGTTTTTGCATCCTTCCTTCACAGGTCACGTCTCTGAAGCGTTCTGATCAAGTTGGTACATGTGCTGTGCTTCTCGCTATAAAGGATTAAACTCTTAAACAGTTCTTCTTTTGGTCCCCCTGAGGAACCATTAAAGGTTCTGTGTGGAGTTTTATATGTGGGTCATGATGAACTGCGGGTTCTAAACACGACAGCAGTCACAAGAAATCAGCTGATTGTTGGCATTATTATTTTTATTTGTTTCTCTTCCTTCTTTACTCCACTATATTTTCTTTTTGATTTCTCTCTCTCTCTCTCTCTGTTTCTCTGTCTGTCTGTTTCTTTATCTCTGAATTTCTGCCTCTCTCTCTCTCTTTCTCTCTCTCTCTCGCTCTCTTTTTCTGTTTCTCTGTCTATTTCTCTCTCTGTCTATCTATCTCTGTTTCTCTCTGTCTCTCTGCCTGTCTATCTCTGTTTCTCTGTGTGTCTCCGTCTGTCTGTCTATTTGTCTGTCGATCTCAGTCTCTCCTTCTCTGTATCTTTCTATCTGTCTGTCTCCCTCTCTCCCTTCCTCTTTATGTCCATCTCTGTGTCTGTTTCTCCCACCCTCTCAATTTTTGTGTCCGTCTCTTACTCAATTCTCTATCTGTCTCTCTTACACTTTCACCATCCTTTATTTTCTTTTTTTTTTCTCACTATCTTCCTCATGATGCACATTCAACAAGTCTGTTCAAGTCCTTTTCAATCATGAATAAATATTAGGAATGAAAACATGATTTCTGACATTTCAGTGCCAAAGGGAATGTTGATATTTTCTTTTCTGAGTTTGGTGAAAGTGCATCAGCAGTGACGTCACTACTCTCCCAGAGAGATTGAGAAGTGCTGAAACCCTGCGGTCATGAAGAGCTGTAGTGTTCTTTTACTTTATTATACATGGGATGTTCAGTCAAACACAGGACTCCCATTTCACACAGTTCTAGCATAATCTGCACATCACAAACACCCGATGGGTTGATTTTGAGTGTGTGTGTGTGTGTGTGTGTGTGTGTGTGTGTGTGTGTGTGTGTGTGTGTGTGTGCGCGCGCGCGCTTGCATGCATGTTTTAGAAGTGCAAAGGCTGCAGGAGTCGATGAGGAAGCTCCAGGCTGATGCTGTGTGTCAGGCTCAGAGCAGACAGGCTGACCTGGACACTCTGGAGCTTCGGGTCACCGAACTGGAGGAACAGCTAGAGGCAGCTCGAAGGAAGTGTGTACAGAAAGAGCAGGTATACACACACACACACACACACACACACAACACAGCCTGGCTAATTATAAACAAACACAGAGTTGTGTAATTACAAACACTACCTACATTTTTAGGTAATATCATGAATGATTGGGCTCTGCTTCGAGGTCGACCTCTGACTTTCTCTCTCAAAGTCATTGAATAACCAGATTTTAAAAAGAAACACTTCTTTCTTGTTATGTCACCTAAAGCATGCAATAAATGTAAGAAATTGGCATGCTATGCATTCACTGTAGGCTGTAAAGAAAAGGGACACGCTCCTGAGACAGTCGGAGGCAGACCTGGTCCAGGCACGAGATAAGATCCGAGGCAAGGCAGCCGAGGCAGAGAGGCATGCTGCCTTCATTCAAACTCTGCAGGTAGACCTCCGGCAGGCCAAGAAAGAGAAGAGAGACAGGGAGAACGAGTGTGCTGTACTGCGTACTCAGCTGCTACAGGTCCGTGATGAGCTGAAGGAGGCATGGAGTACCTGTCGAGACAGCGGTGAGAATGTGTGTGATGTGTGTGTGTGATGTACTGTGGGATTATTTATTAAATAAATGAATAAATAAATGGAACTGCTCAGTTTATGTCTCTGTGTGTGTGTGTGTGTGTGTTGGCCTTTTAGTGCAGGAACTGGCCCGCCATGAGGAGAAGGTGCTGCTGCTGGAGGGCGGGCATCAGCGAGTGCAGGAGCAGCTGGAAGAACGAGTAGCTGAGGTGGTACGGGCGGAGCAGGCCCAGAGGAGACTTCACGCCGAGCTCAGTAGAGTCCAACAGACACTGGAATCGAGCGAGCGGGAGCTCCACGACTGCAGGTACACCACAAATTCCTCAGGAGATTTCACTCAATCTGAGAAACTCTCTGAGCACTTCCTTCATTTGCCATGACTGTCTTCAACAGTTCACACCATCGCCTCGAGACTAGATGTTGAAACAATCACGAGGCAACACGCAGCGGTAACTTCTCAGCATCTTAGCCAACCGTTTACAAAAAGGTCACTTGTTCATTCAGGCGCAGGATCTAACGCTAAAGCGCCGCCGTCCATCTGCCAATACGCATTATGGAGGATTTAGTAATTAAGCAATAGGCTGAGGACTAAATTGGGTGTTTGTGGGCCGTGGAGACGCGGCGAGGTCCCTGCAGCCATGCAGATAGGGGATTCTAATTGCCAGGGATATTGATCATCCTGGTGAGGGTGGGCTTGGGAATCGCGCGGGACATCGATTTGCTGTTACTGTGGCCAGTTTGTCAATGAGCAAGCGAATGAGAGAGAGAGAGAGAGAGAGAGAGAGACTGTATAAAGGAAAGCAGGGTTTTAAGCTCAGTTTTTCTTACTCTCCTAATCGAAAGTGACAGATTTTCCGAATATCCTCAGTCTGGTGACACATCTCGTCAGTTTTTCCTCTTCTCCTTCTCTGTACTGTCTGAGTCACGTACTTTCACATTGGGAGGGGTGTAATCTAAAATCTTATTTTCAAAAAACAATACCATGAATCTGATTAAAAATCATGATTGATCACCTTGCTAATAGACTGTATAGTACTTCTTCATCCAAGGTCATCAGCTTCCGTGCTATAATAGCCAAGATACATGTATAAAACGCAGGCAACACGGTGGGGCATTGGTTAGCACATTCCCGGGTTGGATTCCCAGGCTCAGAGTGTTTCTGTGTGGAGTTTGCATGTTTTCCCCGTTCTTGAGTGGGTTTCCTCCCGGTATTCCGGTTTCCTACGACAGTCCCAAAACATGCACAGTAGGCTTATTGGTGGTTCCCAATTGCCCCTAGGTGTGAGTGTGAATGGTTGTGTGCGTGTTGGCCCTGCGATGGCCTGGCAAGCTGTTCAGGCTGTACCCCGCCCTCGCCCAGAGTCGGCTGAGATAGGCACCAGCCTCCCCACGGCCCTAATTAGGATTCAGTAACTTAGAAAATGAATGAATGTATAAAATGCATGCATGACTAGAACCAAAACTAAAATTTGCTTTTATTTCTATAGCGCAGAAATATTTTTATTTTTACCCTTTTTCATACACTATGGAATTTGTGTGACCCTTGATAAATCTGCATTTATTTTGCTTATAGATGAATAATATAGGAGTACTAAAACATTGTATTATGGCAGTACCACATTATACATGTAACATATGTAACTCATAGGATTATTC
>JAQMYF010000017.1:11824818-11841584 GCA_030014195.1 Neosilurus mollespiculum | reverse complement strand
GTGTGTGTATTATAGTGGCAGAAATCTGGGTATCAGGCACTGCTGTAACAAAGTGGGAGAAGCCATGAAGGTGGAGGAAGGGAAGGTGCTGCTCACTCCTCCCACTGCCTGCATTTTTCTGGTTCAGGTGCTGGTTATTGAACCAGCGACATTTTGGTCCCAAACCTGTCTTCTGTAACCATTAGGCCACGGCTGCCCCAGTATGTGATATGTATTCACTAGATAGCATATCAGAGCCATAACATCACTCTGTCAGGTTTCCATGTCATATTGTAAAACCTACTGTAATTTAATGCTCAGCTAATTGTAAACACGCTGAGTCTGACTTCAACCTCTCCCCTGTTGTCATGATTGTTGTCATGGACTGTCTCAATTGAGAGCTCTGATCTTATAACAAAAAAAATTGTTAATTATATTGAATGAATGAATTAATGCACATTAATAATTACTTTCATCTATACTATACACTGTTGTCAAAGTTGTTTTTTTTTTACATAATTTAAGTATAAAGATGTAGGTGAGCTCTGAGTGTAAATGCTATGTAGCGGCATGTTTTTAAACACAAGTTTATGTATATACTTCATGGAAATACAAGAAAAAAAACTAAAATGAAATTTTTATATTTTATTTTTGAAGCATGATCATAATGACGCCACCTGCTGACCGTAATAAAGCACAAGTTTCCTTCCTTTTCATTCAGGCTTTATCCACTTGGAATAGTAATTATTGAATGAGGTGGAGTATGGTATGGAGAATTATTCAGATCGATGGGGTTTAATCTGCTGCTTATCATATAGAATTCTTCATATCATACAAACAACCAAATTCTACAGTTATTATAATTAATTCAGAATATTTTCAGCTTATTCAACTTATCAAATGTCAGTGATGGATAGTCAGCTCGAAGAAGAATATTATTATTTCACCAATAAAAATGAGAAAATATTTTGAATTAATTCCCTAGATAACAGACCAATCCGATTGTGCCATCCCCATGTAGTGTTAAAACACTGTACTGTGGGAATGAAGGCCGGGTATGCAGAACTTAATTATAGGCTAGGCACGAGAGCAAGAACAGGTGAACACAACGGATCTTACACAGAAAAGCTTAACACACTGGAAAACAAGGTTTGGCAGTGTATTAAACACATGGAATACTTGCACATGCACTCCACTGGCTGAGCCTCCTGGGGCGCGTTGTAGGTGTGTTGTAGCTCTTCTGCCTTAGAAATTCAAAAGCGTTTTGAACAAGGCTCAGAGGTGCTAAAGCGAAAGAAGACAGGAAGCAACCGTGACATATACAGTAGTATACACTAACCAAGAACATCCAGAATATTGATATGCAGAGCTTTCAGGAGGTTTTAAGCTGACGTGAGAGGTTTTAGAATATAAGCACTTACTGTAGTAGGAATGTTATTGCACTGTAATTTCTGGAATAGTACACACAAGTCTATATGTGTGTGATTTGAGACCCAGTGCTAATTTGGAGGGAGATTTACAGGGAAATTCTCCATCTGTATTTTGCAGTGGATAAAATGTATTTAAGTATTATTAATAATATTCATTCATTCATTTTCTGAACCGCTTATTCCTAATTAGGGTTGCGGGGAGGCTGGCACTCATCTCAGCTGACTCTGGGCGAGGGCAGAGAACACCCTGGACAGCTCGCCAGGCCATCGCAGGGCAGAAACACGATGACGGCTATGCAGTCTACTCTTGACGAAAATCAGTAATGGTTCTTTTACATGCCTCTCACCATAGACAGTGTGAGACATGGCCTGCATTTAATAACCAGGTTAGCTGCACTGGGGGTATTAATATTATTATTATTAATTATATAAAAAAAAAATTATAAGTATTGTTAAAATAAAGAAATGTAATGTAATTTAAAGGTGGCTGATCTGAATGTGACTCCTAGTAATTAGAAAATATGTGTTGTATTTGTACATGAAACTATAATTTAAAAAATAACCACACAGGAAAGTTATGAGTTTTCTCTCATGAGCATATTTGTAAATGAAGTGACCCCATGTAGGGTCATGACCCCCTAGTTTGAGCTTAATCAGCAGACATCATCACAGAGTAGATTTACAAAATTCTATATGGGGATAAAGATAATGAGCAGAGGTGTGAACATCAAGGAAAAAGTCTTCAAGGTGATGTGGTGATGAAACATTGACCTTCTACGGTCATAGAAGACGAAAGCAAAAGACAAGAACTAGTGAGTGTGTTGTGTTGGAAGGAGGTTCAGAGTGTGAAGACGACTCTGGGAATGAATACAGAACAGTCCTAATGATTGCAGCAGCAGCTCTTGTGACAAATCTACAAGATCAAGGTGATTATCCACTGAAACGAGCAGCGTAAACCGTATTTGGGAAGCATAAGTCTTTAGAGCGTCCATGTGGGACCTGCCGCAGTGCTGAAAGTAGACACTGCAGCTGTATGTACCAGGATTTTCCATGTGCTGAATGTAATTTTTGAGTTTCTGATAAAAGAGACTGAAGCACAGAGATGGGAGACCGACTTTAATTGGATCAGCTGCTCTGGCTGATGCTTTGTTAGACGTGATTCAGGCTCTCGGGCTCCCTCGGTGGCTGAGCTCATCTTCATCCTTATCTTCATCTTCATCCTCCACCCGTCTCTAATTAGCTCCAAGGCACGTTCATTAAACGTTTAAGTTCGCCTTGTCTGATTACAACCAACAACCTGCCTTTTTCTGCCGGCACACCATTTCTATACGCCATCGTGTTCCAATTAAGACAGAGTGAGCTACTTGAGCCTGATTAAACAGTAGCAAGATAAAGAATTACGGCAAATTAGATGCTGTGGAGGAGGTGTGGACTGTAGTGTGATAAGCTGCGGTGAAATTAAACCAGCTTTTTCACAGAGCTCATGTCCAGCCTGTAGTCCTGCTTATAGCCTTGTGGTCACATAATGTTCTACACTCGTTTCTCTTGTGTTTCCAGTTGAGGGTTTTTAGTCACTCTGTTCTCTGTTATGCAACACAAGTCCTGTACACCTTAAACGACTGCACAGGTGTCATCTTGTAGTTTACTCTGCAGGACTCAGTTGGAGCAGGTGAAGCTGGATGCCACCAGCAGCAGGCAGGCTCAGATCAGTGCCCAGCAGGAGGCTTTTCAGCTTCAGCATGAGAATCAGGAGCTCCAAGAGGATCTCAGGAGCACCAAAAAAAGCTTTACACATGTGCAGGAGCAGGTAATTACAACCTGTTATCTTTTCAAAACATTCCACTGATCAATATTAATCAGTCCTAACTGGCGTTAAAGCTGCTGTAAATGATTTTGCTAGCTATTGGTAGCAGTTGGGATGAAAGTACATTTATTCATTCATCTTCAGCAGGTACTTTATCCTGGTTTACAAATAGAAAGGGCATGTTGCAGGACATCACTAATCACAACCATATTCAAACACTCATTCACAACCAAGGGCTAATTTCGCAAGTTCCAATCCAGATGGATGCCGCGGCCATTCACAACCGGGAGTCCACGGAAACTAATTGGCCGAGCTATCACAGAAAGGAGGAATGTCATACCCCCCCCCTTGTCACTTACAGCAATCACCAGCCAATCCATAGGTATCTGTGAGCTCATTTAAAGAAAAGAGGAGGATAGCGGTTTCCCTCTGAGTGTGTTGGGCCGCCTCCAAATGCTCATGCGCAGCAGTTCGTAAAGAGGTGGGTGGCAGTATCACATGTCACGGAGGGGGCATGTACATGCTTACGCCCCTCTCTGGTTGATAGTGGTCGTATGTGATTGGAAGGCAACACTTTACGGGTGGGAATTGGCTACGACTAAATCTGTTCTATAAAAAAAGGGGAGGGGGGGTTTACAGGTCCTCATGGACAATAAATCAACCTCAAGATATTAATTCAGCTGTTTATAAAAATTGCTTACTGCTGCTTTAATGGTCTTAGTGTTTGTTACAAGGCATCCACTATCAGGTTTGCATGCCCTGTTCATCACAACAGTATGCAGTATAACATTCAGAAGAGTGTAATAGATTTTCTTCAATGTTGTAACTCAGACACGTTTCCATCTTATGAATTTGATCCATGTTTACCCATTCAGTGCTGTTTCCTCTCCAGTGGCTTTCTGTAACTTTAAACACCTTGATGCTGCCTGCAGCACAGCTCTTATATTAGACGTCTAATTCTGCCACATACTTACGCCCTATACACCCACCTCTTTTCTCTTTTTGTGTGGATTCATTCTTCATTGTTCATTTTCTGAATCGCTTAATCATTTTCTGAATCGCCTAATTGCTTAATCAGGGTCGTGGGGAGGCTGGCACCCATCGCAGCCGACTCTGGGCGAGGGCAGAGTACACCTTGGACAGCTCGCCCGGCCAGAAACACGCTAAAGGCAACTCAGTGGCCTACTCCTTATAAACGCCAGCAATGGTTCTTTTAATGCCTCCCTACACAGACAGTAAGAGACATGGCTGGCCTTTGATAACCCAGTTAGCTGCACTGTGGGGTGGATTAATTGTAAATTAGAGAATTTCCCATTTACTTTACATTCTGAGTGCCGTAGAGCATTTACTACATTTTGTTGCATTAACTTCCTGTTTGGTAAATACAGACCCGGGCTGATGAGCACCTACATAACACATAAACAACCAAACATTCATGTAAGTCACCATGGATAAGAGTGTGTGTGTGTGTGTGTGTGTGTGTGTGTGTTCAAGCTAAAGGAACACTCGGTGACAGCTCAGGCTCTGCGTCTGCAGCTGGCACAGGAACAGGCCCGGCAGCAGGAACAGCTGGACTGGGTACAGAGAACACGCCAGAGAGAGGACAGACTAGAGACTGAGAGAGATCAGCTCCAAACTGACCTGGAAACTGTCAGAAACCAGGTGCACACACACACACACACACACACACACACACAAACACAAACTCAAACACAAATACACACACTATATGCACATACTATTAACTTTACATCATCCATGTTTAACTTCATTCTTATTTTATCAAGAAAAATAGTTTAAAATATGCAGACATTATACACAGACATAATAATATGAGTATTCATCACTCAATTACTCATTTGCCAAACTTAATTCTTAATCCTGTTAGGGTCGCGGGAGCCTATCTCAGCCAACACTGGGTGAAGGCATGGTGCACTCTGAGCAGCTCATTAGACCAACACACAAACACAAGCATTTACACTCACATCCACACACAGGGGCAATTTGAAACAGCCTATTAGCCTAATGTGCATGTCTTTGGACTGTGGGAGGAAACCGGAGTATACAGATGAAATAGACGCAAGCATGGAGAGAACATGCAAGCTCCACACAGAAACGCCTAGGTCCGGGAATCAAACTCAGGACCTTCCTGCTGTGAGGTGGACATGCTAATCACTACAACACAGTGTCGCACCATGAATATTCATGTATATGAAGGTTAGACATACCCCAATGAAAAGTGGTAACAGTGGTTTACATACACATGTATTTTGTATATTTATTACATTCATACAGATGTTAAAACACTGTTATCCTTAATGTTTTTTTAATCAAATATAGCACTTTTATCACTTTGTCTCCATCTTTCTCCGAATGAAGTTTCACAGGTAATTCTGTACCAATTCAATTAAACTCCCTCCAAATTTCACCTTTAAAACATAGTAATTACTTCCCGACTTCTCAGGGAATGATTTAGCTAAATGTGACCCAGACCTGCAAAGTTCCTGAAGAAATGTTTTTCTTCCTCTCTCAGGAAGCGAAGTACATCGATCAGCCGGTGGCTCATCTGTATGCAACTTCAATCTAAATCTTTAATAGCTATAACAAGGTTGATGCACTTCCTTCCTCGAATCCAATTGAAAATGTAATTCCAGTTTAATATCTGTCACTCCAAACACACGATATCTGTCGTCTGTCTGACATGTGAGCAAATCCTCCAGCTCTTAGCTTTAAATAACCCTCGGGCACACGTTACGAAGGGTTGAGATACCCCCTTGTGTGAGTGTCACCTGTCTTTTTGTCTTTCTTTCTATACGTGTGTGTGTGTGTGTCTGTGTGTGTGTGTGTGTGTGTGTGTGTGTGTGTGTGTGTAGCTGCAGGAGCGGCTGTGCGAGCTACACAGCACCACCCTCAGGCTGCAGGAGGAAGAGGTAGACAAGAGGACACAGTTGCAGGAGCGAGACGCTCGCATCGAGAACTTCAGCCAAGAGGTTTACAGCTTTCTGAAAAATGTTGATTAGCATAATTGGTTATAACAAATTAAAACCTACCTATAGTAAAATATAGGCAGCATTTTACACATTTTATTCTGATAAACTGCTATTAGTATAACTGCTGCTATCACTACTTAGTCTGTTAGTAGTATCACTACTAATACTGTTAGTGCTGTTACTACTAATACTGTTAGTGCTGCAACTAATACTTCTGTTAGTACTAATACTATTAGTACTGTTAGTAGTATTACTACTAATACTGTTAGTAGTATTACTACTAATACTGTTAGTAGTATTACTACTAATACAGTCAGTAATATTTGTATTAATTCTGTAAGTACTGCTACTACTAATACTGTACCATTATTACTAATACTGTATGTACTAATACTATTAATACTGTTAGCACTGTTACTAATAATACTGTTAGTACTAACACTACTAATAATATTACTACTTATACAGTCAGTAATATTACTACTAATACTGTTAGTATTGCTACTACTAATGCTATGGGTACTATTATAACTATACTGCTAGTAATATTACTGCTAATGCAGTTAGTACTGTTACCACTAATATTGTTAGTACAATTACAACTAATACTGTTAGTGCTGTTACTACCAATACTGTTGTACTATTACTTCTAATTTTCTTAGTACTGTTACTACTAAGACTGTTGCACTATTACTTCTAAAACTGTTAGTGCTGTTATTACTAATACTGTTAGTACTCTTACAGCTAATACTGTTAGTACTAATGCCATTAGTACTATTATTACTAATACTGTTTATACTGTTACTTCTAATACTATTAGTTCTTTACCACTTAGAGTCAGCACTATTACTACTAATACTGTTACTAGTGTTACTACTAGTACTGTTGGCATTGTTACTACTACTGTTATTTATTATTGTTATACTTCTTGTTCTTCTTCTTATTATTGTTAATTTATTATTATTATTATTATTATTATTATTATTATTATACTTCTTATTATTAATATTATTATTTTTGTTGTTTGTTGTTATTATTATTATAAAAACCGAAAAATCTGATTGGTTCTCAACATAATAATACACAAATAGATTTTCATGGTGAGAATAAAGAGTGTGTGCATGTATGTGTGTCTGTGTGTGTGGAGCTGGCTGAGTGTAGTCAGGAGATATCACGCTTACAGCAGCTGCTGATCCAGAACGAAGAGATAAACACCGAGTTGAGTACAGAACTGCAGCAGCTGCGCAGTCAGAGTCGCCTCTCTCAGGATGAGGTGAGACCCCTCCCTCCTAAAAGATGTGATGCCAAATCATGTCACATCAAGCTATGGAGAAAGCCTGTAAAACTGAGGCTTGTGTGGGTATTGGGGCATTAGGTTTAGATATCAGAGATGGGCAGAAGAGTCAACGTCATGATCAGGTATATCAGTCAGTCCAGGCAGTGAGACTCACTGTCAAAAAATTCTATATAGATCAATTATGAAACAAGTTTTTTTTTTTTTTTGTTAGAGAATTTAAAGGAGCAAGTATGGTGGTCCTGAGAGTTCAACACTATGCAAATTCAGAAAACACTGCACTTTGGTTCTCAGAGCACATTAAAAGGGATGAACACGTTTAGAGTGACGAATGAATACTTATGCACAGTACTGTAGATGTATTGCTGCTAGGAATTAAGAATAAATTAACAAAATTTGAGTGTGTGGTCTTATACTATCTCATGTTTCTTGGCACAGCATTGTTTCCCCTGAGCTGTTGTTTTGAGTGGGGTGTACAAGTGCGACTTGTTGATCGATGTGAGTTTGAATTTGGAGTCCACTTCAGTCAGTGCAGTCATATGGACACATCCCTCTCTCTCTCTCTCTATCTCTCTCTCTCTCTCAGTCTCTCTGTCTCTCTCTTCCTCCCTCTCTCAGTCTCACATGCTGTCTCTCTCACTCTCAGTCTTCACGTCATTCTCTTTAAGTGCTGTCAGTGTTGCACGCACACAGGCCCACTCTCTGTCTCGCTTTAATTGGTCAAGTAAATGCAGCCTTGTCATTTTGTGGTCAGCAAACTCCTAACGCTTAAATAAATAATAATAAGAAAATCAGGAGCAGAAACCCCTTCCGGAGCAACTTCTTTTCTGCCCTGATAGCGGGAGTAACGATCGGTGCCGGGTGTGCGCACCGTGCCGTGTGTCAGTTGTCTGTTTTCAGTTCTGCCTTTTAAAAATAATTGGTCATGCTGCAGCTGGACCGGCACAAGGCCGCTAATGATCGCTGCCGGTTATGCAGAACGCAGCAGCGTGCAGGGGAAGTCAGAGCGTAATGAAAAAAGATGAGGAAGCTGTATTTCTCCATATATGGATACTTATCATTTTTGAGTGTGTCTGTGTGTGTGTGTATGTGTGTTTGCACTGACTGCCTTTTATATATAGACCAAATATTTTGTAATCATGTGTGTGCAGAAAGTTGTCTGTGCTTCTGTCACCGAAGACACACACACCCACGCACGCACGCACACAGACAGCGAGAGAGAGTGAGCTGTCACTACTTTAATTGCGTTTGCTTTTTTTTCATTACCTTTATTGGCTCTCTTCTACATCACATGTGCTCAGGGATTGTGTAAAGGTCATTGTGAGACCTTCTCAATGTTCACACATACACTCTCTCTCTCTCTCTCTCACACACACACACACACACACACACACACAAATCTGACTTACACATCTATTTCTTGTTATTAAAGACTGTGAACGTCTGAGATAATATTTCTTGCAGTCAATTAAAAGCGTACCCCAGTTTTGTGTGTGTATGTAGGTATGTATGTTTATACGTAGATAACGATTGATGTTCATATATATTGATATTTAACCTGTGAACAATTAAATGAAATCATTGTAAAAAGATATCAATATATATTTTTATTTTCACCCTAGAAACCCCTATGGATGGAACATCTACATTATTACCCACATTACAACTCATCCTATCATCTCTGTTGGTCGAATATCGCCAACATTACCCAAATTAGCTAGCTGCTATTATATTTTCTGAATTAATTTTGAGTACCCCATTGCCATCAATATTTTCCTGCTGATTTATGTAACTCCAGAGAAGCCTGTTCAATAGATCTGGAGAAAAAATCTGAATACCAGTATGCATAATTTTAGTATTAACTCAATGCTACATGCGCTCAACTCTGATACTGATGAGTTTAGACAGTCTGAGTAAATAACTGCATGTTGTGCTTTCAGACTCGAGTGTTCGAGGGGCGTCTGGCGGAGTTAAACGGCCAGCTGGCACGCGCTCAGCACTGGGGTCAGCAGCAGCTCGTCACCCTGAAGTCCAGAGAGGAGGAACTGGTGCTCCTGAAGGTGGAGGTGGCCTCCCTTAGAGAGAACCATCGCTCCAAAGCAGCTCAGGTTAAAGACATGCACAAGCAAGCTTTCTTCAGAAGCCTTTTGTCACATTAATGTGTGTGTGTGTGCGCGTGTGTGTGCGCGTGTGTGTGCGCGTGTGTGTGCGCGTGTGTGTGTGTGTGTGTGTGTGTGTGTTACAGAGGGAAGCGGTACACAGTGAGCTGGACTCTGTAGAACAGAAGTACAGGGTTGCTGTGAGTGAAGTGGAGGTGTTGAGACAGGCATTGGCCGACGCCCGCACCGACACGTCCCGTCTGCACCGAGAGAGCGAGCTGGTGGTCACCAATGTCAACCAATGGGTCAAAGAGCAAAAGTAAGATCTAAAAAAAATCTATTTCTGGATACTAATCTAGCAGTATCGAACACTAACTTATCTAACAATATGGAAATTTCTAGCTTGGCATAAAGAAAATCATCTATAAACAAGCCGAAAGCTCTTACACTTAATCTATAATAATTTTTAATAAGACATGGTACTGTTTTCTGCTTATTGGCTGTTTGCGCTGTCTGGGTGCTCTTGTTTTATTGTTTACACATGACCATGGTGGAAGTCACTATTATAAAACTCCAGAGACAGCGTTGTGAGAAAAGCTCAGATGATCAGCAGTTTCTGGAAAATTTAAATAGAAAAACTCAAATCCTTCTGGTACCAATATCCATGCTATGGTTACAGTCACTTTTCCAAACATACCAAACACACTTTTCCTCAGTGTGTTTGGTGTGAACATGAACTAAAGCTCAGTATCTGTACGTGTATCATTTTATGTACTGAGTTGCCATGTGACAGATACCTGGATAGCTGAATGAATGTGTATATGTACCGGTGTTCCTAAAAACTGGACGGCGCAAACAGCCAATAAGCAGAAAACAGTAAAGGTCCTGCTGGACCTGCTGTAATAACATACTTCCAAAAATTGTCCTGTCTCACAGTGTTAAAGAATCTTTTTTAAAAAATCCCTTGATCAAGAATCTGATCCAGATAATATCCGAAATGTAATGTAGGCTTTCGTGTCCAAAGCCCCACCTCTAGTAGAATTTCAGAAAAATCCGCACATTTGGGTAATCCTGCTAACAAATGCACAAATAAACTGAAGGCAAAACATAACATCCTTGACAAAGTTTATCACAGAGCCGAGGTCAAGAACCACACCTTTCCTCTGTTAATTAAGTTATTCTTTAAATAAACACTATCATCTCTGTTCCCTTGTTGTTTTACACACTAGTAGCTTTTCACTATGTGGAGACATGACGAGTTCTCACGAACACTTGTGTGGTATGTTTCACCAGACAGGCGAACGAGAAGCACAGCCTCAAAATCAGAGACCAGAGCAAGAAGATTATCCACCTCACAGCTGAAAAGGAGTAAGAGCTGCTTGTGTGTTCAACAGTGTGTCTGAGATACGAACAGCGCCATTCAGATGCAGAAACGAGACTTTTTCTTTTTCAGTCACCTACAGGAGTACGTGGAGAAGCTGCAAGCAGAGATCCGGAGGTTGAGGTCGGAGTTCGATGAGCAAAGAATGGAAGCAAAGGGGTGCAAGGTGTATTTACAGCATCTCTCTCTCTCTGTCTCTCTCTCTCTCTCTCTCTCTCTCTCTCTCTTTCTTCTTTCTTTTGGGAGAAGTTTGAAAGGCTTTGGGAATTTAAAACTCTGTGTTGAATTAGTGACAAATAGTATTGTATGAAATGTAAAAACCAAGTCTTGAAAATCAAGTTTGAGCAACTTCATAACTTTTATAAATTTGGAAATGTAAAAAGAAAAAATTATATTTTGTGTTCAGTTAAAGTTCTTGTGTGTTGTTAAGCCAAAAATCTTTTTTTTTAATCATTGAAAAAAAGGGTAATTATTTATTAATTTATATTTGAATATCTTCTGTTTAATTTGAATTCCTATTATAATTCTTCTTCTGCTTCTTCTTCTTCTTATTATTATTATTATAATTATTATTAATAATAATAATATTATTATTATGATTATTATTGCTATCATTATTAATGCATTGTTTTATTATTATAATTATTAATAATAATAATAATAATAATAATATAATTATTATGCATAGCTGTTATTAATAATAGTAATTAATGGAATTTTTGTTAATCGAATGTGCTTTTGGGTGTCACTCAGACACATTAGTTACTATCTACATCTTCAACTAAATGCAAGTAAATAAACCAGTATAGTATAGTTCAGCATAAAGAAAAATAATCATCTCTAATGTCATTATTAAATAAATATGAGGTGTGTATTTGCCTAACATGTCTGATGTTTAAACTGTACAAGCATATTTGCATGTATTTTTATAACTTTGATAGGAATGGGTCATGAGATTAAAATTTTGAATATTTATTGAATGATTAAAACATTGCAACACTTATGTCACAATCAAGCTGATAGTAAACTGTTTTGTAGCTGACAGTCGATCGCTCGTGTACGTTCCAGACTCTGCTGGTATCAGTATCTGTATATGTGTAATTATTATTTAGTCAACTTTGCTCTCACGTGGAGTCACCTTAATCGTGTCATTTTAAATTTTCAATTAGTATAAATAGGTTAATTCCATGTTCTCTGGTCTACACGTAACTGCTAGTCTCTTCCTGTGTGTACGCCCCTTAAGTAATGCATCACTACCACCAAAGAGTGACAGGAATGCACCTAAAAGCAGAAGGAGAAAAATAACGCATAACTATCCGGTGCCTGGAAAACATGCGTAGTGCTGTGAAATTAGATTCTGCTACATGCGAAGCCAAAGTCTACTTCAACATAATAAACAAAAGTGAGGTACAGTTTAAACTCTTTAGGCTGGAGATATTTAAGAAGTCGTGATGTTTTATGATGATGAGGATTATGGGGAACTGATGAAATTTCAAGCTCAATGACATATTATTGTTACAACCTGGATATATTACAGTCTTCACTGAGTGTTACTGCTTTCTAACTGTCCTTTTCCTGGCCTTTGTTTGGTTTGGCTTGTTGTAGGCGTTTCAGACCCAGAGTGTGAATGAGCAGCTGCACAGCCATGAGCCTCCTGCACTGTGAGTACTCACAGCACCACATCTCAACATCCCACTCTCAGGCTTTAGACCGCATTTATATACATGATCAGGTCTAAAAACAGCACATTTTTTCTTCCTGGTGTTGATTTCTGCTGTTGTAAACCTGAAATAAATATCCTGGACCTCATTGTTCACTCTTTAGTAAAGTTGTGTTTAACTATGTGATTAAGCCGAACTAAAATGTTCCTCTGGATATTTCTTTGTACTTGCTTGTGTATGTTGACATCCAAGGAAATGAAAAGCATATTTCTGACATAGCTCATTCGTATGAAGCAACACCCATGAAAAAAGATAATAATAATACAAACATTTCTTCTTAGAAAGATGGTTCAAATTAGCTAAAAAATATTCTTTGTGTGTGGTAGTTCATGTTATAAGGAACTGATATTACCTTGAGTGTGTTTCTATAATGTGTATGGTTATTCGCCGAAAGCAAGGTGCATACTGCTGAAAAGAACTATTCAGCGATACCCACCGAGCCTGAGGTGAACAATTGTTTTAGTATTTACTACATGGGAAGATAACAAAAGTAAACTAAAATGAGATTGTTCTAGTTTAATTTTATTTTTTTAGTGGATTCAACCATTCTTTAAGTTTCAAGGTGGATAATTAACAGTTAGATGGCTTGCAAAGTCCCGAGCTGGCTATCTGTGATATTTGGATGGAAGAGAGTGGAATAGCTCTCTTGTTCTCTTCATACTTGCTCACTTTCTTTAAGAGGAGGTGGAGAGGAGGAACATAGATTGGAACGAAGATAGATAGGCTACACCTTCACCTACATCTGTGGACATTTGCTTATCTTCTCTAACGATGTAACGAACTTTTGTCATGACAAATGCAAAATAGTTTTTTCCCTCAAGGATGTGCAACGCAGCAGAATCCCTTTAGGTTCTTGAGCAGTACCAGGTTCACTAACTGCTCCCATCACTACCTCTCTGTAAACACACACATGCGCTCTATGCTGCACCTTCAGCCGTGTTAATGTCAGCGCTGGAGGCTCAGACCTACACAGAGTGCCGCACTTTACTAAACTTTACGGATTTTCAGGAGAAAATGGCTACTAGAGCATTAAGTGGATAATCACCCCAGAGACTGTGACTCTCTTGACTAATCATATAGAGGAAGACAGAAAGCAGAGAGCACAGAGATGGAAAATTATATACACACATTAACGCACTCTGCTCGCTTAACGAAGATGTGTGACTAAATTAAGCTCGGTTAATGCTGGAAGATCTGAAAGACATGGGGGGGGGTTTCAAACAAATAAAAATGTTTTTCATTTGGCTTTTAAGGCATGTGTGGATTCTTCATGTGTCTACAGTACTTACACCACCAAATAAAAAAGTAAGACAAAAGACAGTAACTTAAAAATGTAGGCAGTTTGCAATCTAGCGCCACCCACTACAGTTTTGAACTAATTTGCATAATATGCTAAACATACTCTTGAAAACGAGTCCTAATATTTTTTTAACATTTTATTGTGTATCTTCAGAAACCTGGTGCTGCAGTATTTAGTAAAGTTTGAGTGAATAATTATCAAAACTGGTGATTTATGAGCTACCGTTTATGGCATACATGTCAATCACTTTTTGTGGGGTGGAGCTTAATTTACTCAAGAGCTGCACCTCAAAACTAAAATTTGCTAAGAAGGAAGCATTTTGAGGCAAAGTTTGGAGCTGTTTTTTTCAAGAACCGTAAATCGGTTGTAGATGAAAATTGTTGATAGAGCGCATTACTTTAGAAACCTGCCCAGGATCAGTCAGTCAGGTTCATGAGGCTTTTCAGATGGTTAGCATTGAGTCACTGAAATAAAGCTCGAGTGTTATGTTCATGAATGTTTTTTGTACTTTTTAATTAGGTTTTTTTTTACTTTCTGAAGATTGCTCAGACCCCACAAAGTGCTGCTTGAGGCTATATTTAAGGAATAGCACATTCATGCAGGGAGATCTCTAATATTATCTCAACATGCACTATTGGATCACAAATGTAAATCCTGCTGCATGAAACATCATGGTTTAAATGAAATGACTTCTAATTGGATGAATTTTGCCATACCGTTAGCCCTCAGCAGTTTCCCAGTGTTGAGTTTTTAAGATTCTTTTTGAGCTTCATTGGTAGGGGGTTTTATAGCCGCCCTTTTCTTAAACTGCTGGCACTTTCCCTGCACATTTTAAAGAGAAATAAAAAGAACATTGCTCTGATAAGATGCTTTCATCCAAAAAAAGCCCACTATTCATTAGCACTTTGCTCTTTCTGGTTCACTCGCTGTAACATCCCTCCGGCTGATAGAGAGCCTGTCCTGTTTATTTGGATATCAGGGAATAAAAAAAGCCTCATATTCTATGCTTTTCCAAGCAGAAGTTATATGTGGATGTGGCGTAAATGGTACTTGGGATTAGATTTTCAGAGCAGATTGCTGTTATTAGCAGGGTGGGAAAAAAAGGGGGGGGGGGGTCAGAACACACAGCCGTCGTACTGGGAGGCAATCTATTTTCTTTTCACACAGGGCCGGAGCGGCTCTTAATGCACTGAAGCAAAAGTGCTTTGCTCCACAACCTTTCACTCCTTTACCTCCTTTATGTGATTGAATAGTTAATAACTTTGATTTGCCTTTGAAAGCACGTGCTGTGGGGCCTGTTCATCTGTTGGATTGCAGAAAAGAAACCCATGTTCTCCTGCTCACATTCTCCTCAGGCTGACCTGTTCCTGCACCACATGTGACATTTGTTCTTTGGTCGTTTTTGTCTTTCTGACTTTCAAGAGTTCCGTTTATCCAAAACTGGGATAAATGTCAGACATAAAGGGCCGTAAACTTCATCTTGAGTTCATTTCTCATTGAGTCATCTTTCTCTCTCTCTCATAAACACACACATACACACACATGCACACTTCAACTCCACCCCCCACCCACCCCCTTTTACGTCTGATTTTATTGTGTATTGGTGTACTCAGACCCCTGTGTGAATGTGACCCTCTCTAATTGTGCCTCACACTCATTTGCTCTCACCACATGAGGTCCTGATTGCTTATTTATTCTCCTCAGGGCTCCTCTTGGACATTAAAATGATTGACTCGTTTCACTGGGTGCACATTTATCAAGCTTTATTTGATAAGCTTTGCTTTCCTTGGTATCCACAAACGCCTCATTCTTCCACTCCAAATTCAGAACACACCACTGCGGACTGTTATTCACACATCTAATTGTTTCTCCAGCTAATTATACACAAGCGGGAATCATTTTGCATGCACAAAACCTGTTTATCCCAGGCGGAATTAACGCACACAAAAGGGCAAGCATTAGCAAAGCTGCAGGAGTAGTCAAAGAGCCCATTGTGTATGCAAAGCTGCCAGATATGGCGACAACTTCGGAAACAAGGGACCGTGACGGTTTAAAGATTTTTTTCTTCTTCATCTTGTAAGAAAAAGGAAATTTATATGCAGCTCTGGTTTTAAAAAAGATGCATAGCTTGTTAATTGGTTGTATTTTTTTTTCTGCTGCAAGCCTGTGCTACAGAGAGCTCATTATACCTGAGGAAACCAGTGATCTCCGCTGTGACATTTGAATGTTTGCACTTGTGTCCAGCAGTGACATGGCCTCAGGGGCTACATGAGATCCAGAGAGCTGCAGGGGGGGTAAAGAGGCAGAGCAGAGTAGCAGAGAAACCTGATTGTGCTGGAAGCGTAGGTCAGGGTAAAAGGAACAGGAAAGAGTCAACCAACGTGTCACTGACGGTGATGAGCAGCTCTATATTGTATTCTCTGTCTGTATTTTCGCTGCATTTGGAATATATTAACAGAAAATTGTATGTCTATTGTAAACATAAAATCATTTAAAAGAATTACTAAATTCATAGTTATAGTGCTTAATGCAGTCTGATTGGTTCACTATCTCAGGATAATGCTTATTACCCACCTCTCATAATAATACTTAAATCAAAATGGTGGTCAAAAACTCATTTACATTTACAGCATTTAGCAGACCCTCTTATCCAGAGCGACTTACAGAAGTGCTTTAAAGTCATTATCAGTTAATATATTCTTATACTGGTTCGTCAGGACACAGACTAAGTATACCATCAGTCAAGAACTCAGTGGATAGGTGTTGTG
>JAQMYF010000017.1:11787518-11824672 GCA_030014195.1 Neosilurus mollespiculum | reverse complement strand
TATACTTTCTGGGTCCTGCCCCCAATTCACGCCTTAAGGAAGCCCGAAACTACTGCTGATTAAGTACCACAACAAGAGTACAGAAGCAGCTAAGAATTCTAAACTTAAAACTATTAGTGACTCACTCATGGTTTGTCATACGTCACTGATTCTGAAATCCTAGAAATTCAACAAAATGGCATCTCAAAAAATGCAAAGAAAACACTTTTTTGAGTATATCGATTCATAGAACAAAAAATAACTGAAAAATGTTTTATTAAATACAACTAAATAAATTTCCATTATTTTAGTGTTCAGGTTCTGGTATAGTGACTACACTTGTTCTTATAAATACAAATACCAGTCAGAAGTTTGGACAAAGACGTAAATGTGTTAATCCTTCTGCGAATAAATGTTAAATTCATCCCACACTAATATTTTATTAGACTACCTTGATTACAGCGCGTAATCACCATGGCATTGTTACTTGAGTTGGGCAGGGAGAGACTCAGCAACAGTATGTGGCAATAAAATGAAGTCAGCTGAAGACCTGAATGTACTGAATGAGGTTATCCCATTAATGGACTTTTTTCCCTGATGGCGCGAATATGAAATGGGGGCTCAAATAGAGTGGTTCAGGGAGCATGAGAAATCATTTTCACACATGAACTGGCACTACAGACTCCTGACCTTCACCCATTTGAAAGTCTTTGGGATGTGCCCAAGAAAATTTTATTGAGTGGTTTCATTATCCCCTCATCAGTTCAAGATGTCAGTGAAAAATGAACCCACCTCTGGATGGAAATAAATGTTATGTTGTTTAAGTTTGTCAAAACAATGTCATGGCGATTACATGCTGTAATCAAAACTATTAGGTTGTGGAAGTTTTTTTTTTGTTGTTGTTGTTGTTTACCGGGCAGTGTATAATGCTGCATTAATAATAGATGTGAATGTTAGTAGTGTATTTATATTAAGCATAGCTATGTTCATGGATGATTGTACAAAATTTTTAAATTAGGTTGTTAGATTTGTAGGTAATTCATAGGGGGGTGCTAGGTTTATGAATTTGTGCACAAGGTTGCAGATTCATAGTTAAGGTTAATTTGTAATATTTATTAATGATGTTACTGAGTTAATGAACAAATGTACATGATAGCTGACATAGACGATATTGGTTAATTTCATGAATTTGTTTTAAAGATAGCTAAATTTGTAGGTATTCTTCATAAATTCATAGATCGGTGGTACTTACTTCAAGAACTTGTACATAAGCCTGCTAGAACTTGTACATAAGCCTTCATAGCTATATTCACTAAATTTGTATACAAGGTTTCTAAAATCCTAGTCAAATTTGGTAAACGTATAAAGTATGTTGCTAGGCAAGGTTGCAAAATCTGTGTGTGAAGTAGTATATGAGGTAGGTAAATACATAGATGAGGTAGCTGGATTTATAGATTATCTAGCTTAATTCATGAGTATATATTTTTTAATAAAAGTTGCATCTTTTTTTCCCACCACATTCCAGATCAGAAATCTTCAGCCATCAGCAGGAGAACGTGAGCAGAATGAAGCCTCTGGCGGTACGGCCAGAGCGGAGCTGAGGTGTGTGTAGAGCCACGTCTGGATAGTCACTTGATGGGCACTGGAGAGAAGGACCCTACGTAGGGTGCATCACCGGGAGTTCACCACAGCACTCAGTCAATGTACAATATCTCAGGGATTGTCTGTGACACTGAGACTCTTTTTAAAAAGTAATACAGGATTGATGGAGAAAATATCTGAGTAGAACTGATGGAGGATTGGGATTGTTTGTACCTCCGTTTATTTTATAAACCTGTTAAACTTGAATAATATACTGACACTGTGATAGATGCTCTATGATATAAGACAATGCAGTGTATTTTTCTTTTCTTCAGTGGCAAAAACGAGCACCGTTTTCATTTTTCAGAACGACCGGCGCCAGAGTGTCAGTGTGTGTTAATCATTGTGAAACTTGTTTTGCTCTGAGGTAAGTGAAGACGTGAGCTGTTATTGCAGGTTTTTGTGCATTTGTTCACTGTGGTGAAATTTTATATATATATATATATATATATATACTTCTTTTTAGTAGGAGCCCTTTTAGACAAAAGTGGTGCTGTATAATCTTCACTGCACACCACTGTATATATGATTATTATTATTATTATTATTATTATCATAATTATAATGTGTGTGTGTGTGTGTGTGTGTGTGTGTGTGTGTGTGTGTGTATATATATATATATATATATATATATATATAATTTTTTTTCTGGCATTTTAGCATTTGTGGTAAAAATTGCTTTCAGGATAAAAACTTTTAAAACCTGTAGTGATTTTGAAAGGATTTTAAAAACACAATTTTTATTATTATTATTATTATTATTTTCAGCACTGATCAGCTCTGAACATAAACCCGTCAGCGTGTCTGTATAGAACCCGTGTTTTGTGTGGCAGTTTGTATATTCGTATAACTGCAGTGTGCAACGCATGTCATATTAGTGACAAATCATGTAGACAATAATTTACATTTTGATTTATGTAACATCACTCCACTGTTCCTGTCGGTGATGTAAAGTTGTGTTTGGGTCGAGATTCTTCTGTTGGTAAATGGACTAGCAGGCTGATAGGCAAGTCATAGTTTAATCTAGCAACAAGTCATAACAATGTTGCACGGCTGATAGAGATGCAGCATTTATTTGTTTGTTTGTTTGTTTGCTGTAGTCGTGTACTAAAGTCGGGAACATTTCGTCAAGATAGATGATAATCCCTGCGATGGCCTGGCGAGCTGTCCAGGGTGTATCTGCCCTCGCCCAGAGTCGGCAGAGAGAGGCGCTTGCCTCGCCATGACCCTAATTAGGATTAAGCGGTTCAGAAAATGAATGGATGAATGAATAGATGATAATCTATCTACTGCAAACCAAATATACCTCCAGGTACAAATAAAATAATCTGAATGTGAACCTGTATCCTCAGAGCGGGGCGTGTTGTAACTGTGTGATCTCTGAGGCATAATCCTAGCACGATGAGACCGTCCTGTTCTTCTCAGGCAAAATCAATAGACAACATTTCTCCTTCACACAGCACTCAATACATAACTCACAAGGTGTGTGTGAAAAGTAAAGAACGGCAGTAATTGTTATTAATGCCCTGAAATTTCCCCAACCACAGCATTTAAGGCTAATTCTGTCATTCTGCTTCCTGCCAGTCCTTTTGACTCTCTACTGCAAGTAATAATAATACTTTAATTTATTGTGTAAGGAGTAAACCACTTCAGGGTGTTCTGTGGAAGGAAAATAATCAACAGTCAAGTTCATTATTTAGCCAATATCACCCTCAAGGTTGTATTGTACTGAATACCATTACGACTGTATAGGAATGTCACACGTTCTGTCTGTTGATAGTTACATTTAAAGTTAGAGAACTTCCCCCAAAACAGGATAGTTCCTGTTAAACTTTTGTTCTCTCTCCAGCAGCTGTTAATAGTCATGAAACTGAAGTGCATAAATACCTCTGACTTGAAGGAATGTAAGTTAAAGATTTACCTCAGCCTGGTACAAAACTGCTGACACTGGAGACTCCTTCCATTAATGTTATTTTAACATCTCCTTATAGATCAACATTTACACAAGGTTATCTAAGCTATTTATATGCAGCGTCCGGCCTATTGGTCCCTCAAATGAGGCGTTACTATAAAAACAGTTATATATTAAAGAAAAACAAAGTGTGTTAATTTAAATATGTAGTTTGCAGCTGCACTACTGTCAGAGACGGTGTTTTAGAATAATGCTATACAGTACACCTGAATGGTGCAATCTGATTGGTCCACTATCAGGAGATTTAAAAGCATGAGTGGATAATGCTTGAATTAAAGTGATGGATATTCACTGTTTGTCATGGTGACTTGGAGGCGTCATTGTCATTATCATGCTTTAAAATGGAAAAATAAACCATAAAAATCTTGCTTTAATGGTTTTTTTTGTGTGTGTTTCTGGGTGGTATAAACTAAAATTCCGAGTAAGCAGGCTCAAAAGAGTGCATGGAGCTTGCCTGACCTGCCTGTGTCTACCATGTAATGATGCATATGACCTGAATATGGTTAAAATATGGTTAACAATACATTTTCCATTTTAGTTTGCTTTTCTTTGTTTCCATCAGGGCTGTGCAAAATTCAGAATTTATTTCAATTCAATGAATGAATTTGAATTTGAATTGACTCCACCCTACAGGATGTTGAATTGAATGTGAATTGGAATTACAGGAAGTGGAATTGAATTCATTGCAATTCAGAGAAATTCATTCTTATCACATATCAGTGAGACTGTGATACTTTTAACATACATTTTTCTTCCAAATGGAAGTACAGAGACTAACGTTAAGCATACATTCCCTTAATGTTGAATAATTAACAATATCTTCATTTCAAAGTAATCAAATGAAATGATGTTTTGGTAAATACAATTATCATTTATTAAAGTACTTCACAGGGTGACGTTGTTGCATCTAATGTTCAACAGTTCCTCAAATGTTTTGTCATCGAGGCCGCATCGTTCAGGTCTGAATATCTTGCCTACAACACTAAATATCCTCTCAGCAGGTGCAGAGGAAGCAGGTATCTCCAGATATTTACATTCAAGTTCATCTAGGTTTGGGAAACTGTTTTGGTTTTTACTTCCAGAACAATAAAAGATCGGCATCCTCAGCCAAACATGGTGTGCTCAAGTAAACTGGGAGCTCATGTGAAGCTGTGCCAATTGGGGCAGCAGTTGTTTGAGTCTCCATGTAGGAAAAGAGTCTGTAGGCGTTTCCTTGTTTGAGTACTAATGTCAGAGGTGGCACTAACTTTTAGACAGACGCAACTTCTGCAGCGAGGAGATGTTTGCTTATGATCTGTTCTTCACCATTACACCAGTCTAGCTTAAGTCTTGGATCAAGTGTTGAAGCCATTTGAAAGCATTCCATTGTCCTCAAATTTTACTAATTGCCTCTCAAGTGAGGTTTCTAAGGTGGACACCTTATTGTAATTATTGTAATTATCCAGAACATCATTATAGACCTGGCAAATATTTTCAGCTGTGTGTCTCCCTTAAAAATGCTGACAGCTCAGCATTATGCTCTGCAAATTGAAATCAACCAGGAAATGGCCCGTCATCCCAAAAAAGGACCTCACTGATCGATTTGACCATAAATCGATGGTCAGGCTATATTGGCTTTTGCCATCCAATTAGCTAGATGTGCTTTCACAGAATCCGAGCGTGGAATAAGGCTCTCTGGGAGCTCTTCGTGTAGACATTGTGAATGAGGGTTGGACCAGTTGCAATATATTACTGATATCCTTATTTTCAACAGTAGATAGGGGGAGGAGACCATTTGAAATGAATGTAACCGTTCTATCTGTCAGAGAAACTTGATGTGTATTGGTTGATCACTTAGAAGTTGAAGTTGGAGGATGGCTGTCTTCATCTTGATTTGGTTGGCTTGTGCCACTGCTTGGATGCAGAATCCATCAAGATTTCAGGCTGTTTCTTCTGCAAGCAGAAATTCTCCCAGTCTAAAGACTGTTCATGCTTTGGATAAAAGTGACGGTAAGTTTTTGTTATACTACAATTACATTTGTACTGCAAAGATTATTGGATTCTCTGCCTCTCTATAATGCTGTGCCCAGACCCCTGCCTCCAAGGCCACTTTGCTTTCACATGATATGCCAAGATTCATGATTTGAACTTGCACAAGCAAATGAGAAATAGTATTAGATATTAGATAGTCACTGTATTTTAGTAAGTGTAGGGTATAAGGTAATACATTATATCTTTCAAATGGTGAGTAAAGTGTAATGTATTACAGATTGATTCTCAGTTCCCAATGCAAATACATGCCGTGGTCATCAAAATAAAAGACAGATTACAAATCTGTAAACTTACCTGAAGGTGCCGTTTGAAATTTGAGGTAGCCTTTATGGAACCACAGACTGGAGCCCTGCAGTAATTACAGATTGCTCTGTGGTTTCCATGTGTTGTGGGAAATGGGTCACCAAAATGAACAAGCAAAGATGTCGTTTAATGTGTGTTATCATTTTACATATTATCAATATACAAAGTTCAAACCAGCTCTGGCCCTCAATTAGCTTATTTCACTCGAGTGGACTCCAGACAAAATGTCCTAAATGTTTGGACAATCAATTTGAAGACTTGGATACAGCAAAGTATTCTGGGAAATGAAGTGCTGTCCTATCATTTTCCACAATTTGAAAGTTATTACAATTTTAATGATCTGTTTTATAGAGTATGTTTTTAATGTTAATTTGTGTTTAAAGAAAAAAAAGGCCTATTTACTATAATAAAGTATTGTGTACATATGAAGTATTGTGTACATAAAGTCCATACAATGATATCTGTTTGAAATTCATGTTGTAATCATATGTATACTGTAAAGCTTCATTGTTAAATACACCTTAATTATGCATCATGAATTTCTTTGAATTTCACGGAATTCCAATTCTACTTCCTGCCATTCAAATTTGAATTGCAATTCCGCTCCCTGTCTGCAATCTCAATTGAAATTCAAATTTAAGAATTGAATTGGACTTTAGGGGTCATTCTCAATTCAGCTCTGAATTTTGTACAACCCTGGTTTCCATGTAGTACATGACTACCTGATTATTATTATTCTAGTAGCACTGAAATGTTGAATGTTTGAAGTTTTTCTTTTCTCAGAATGTCTTTCCTAATAAATGTCTGCATTTCATTCGACACTATAACCCTGAGCAGGGTTTGGATTTCTGTGCTCATAAGGAGGTGATTTAATGGCTGTAGAAATGAAGATTCTGTACGAACTGTGGTTCCACCACTTTATATAAATCCCATCAAGCAAAAGTCACAGGCTGCAGGGACGGAAGAGACGTGCAAGACAAGGATCAGGCTGCAGTTATGTCTCGAGCAGACCTCAGATGGAGTCGTACTGTAATTGGATCCCAGAAGGCTGTTCATTACTGGAAGGCAACAGACAGAGGTATTGTAGACAGAAAGAAAGAAAGGCTCTGCAGCACTCGTCATCTTTATCAGGACGTTACAAGCCCAGGGTTAATTAAAAGTGCAGCCAATACTGTGGGGTTCCCCCCTCATCTTGTGCATTGGTGCTGTTATTAGGTCTATAATCAGAGGCGCTGAAGTGTTTGGACAGAAACTCAGAAACCCGCCACCTCCTCTGTACCAAACCGCATCGCAGTCAACAGGCTTGAGCATCTCCGATCCTCTCACAAGTCCAGTTTTACCACTAATCCTTAGTTGCGTCCCCACAGACAAACGCGCCATTTTAATTCCTTTCATCACCACAAAGGCCTCCAGCATAAATCGCTTATAAAGGTGACGCCTGCCACCGTCATGCAGTCGAGGGATTTTTCAAATGTCAGCCTGTACTACAGATTTGTCCCAATTAAATGAGTGCAGGAGACCATTTCCAATCTTCACAAGACCGTCTTTAAAAGTACGACTTAATGAAACCTTGCTCTCGGATGTACAGAGCCGCAGAAATCACTAACATGGGGAAACACTGAAGTTTTAATCTCTTCACTAACACGAAAGAATGCAGGCTGAGACAGTTTGTACTTATATTGAAGAATATTCTAGTTTCTTCTCTTAAACCCTCTCTTTATTCTTCTGATTATGGTCAGACATCAAAAATTCAACACTTACAGACGTTATTGAATTTATTGTATACTAGTATACAATAAATGTATGTATGTATTACCCTGCAGTTTCTTGTGTTGCCCTACAGCACTTTATGGTAACATGCTGAAGTTACAGTTTGGCGTTTGTGCTCAATTTTTAAAGGAAATGAAGATTATTAGTTTGCAGTATGTTACTCTGGGTTTACACTGGGTCACAAAACCCGCAATCTCCACAATTTGAGTTGTGATGAGCGTGGGGGGTCATGGGACCGAATCGTGATGATCTTGAGGGAACTTTGTGGATCGTAATAATCGTGGGGATATTTTCCCATGGTTATTACAGTTTGACGCCAATCGTAATAGAACATGGGAGGCTTGGTAGAGCGCAGTCGAGCTTAACAGACCTTCCAACACATCCATTTGGCAAAACATGTCGACCTTCTCATAGAATTTAAGGAGCAACAGGTTGTGGTATGTAAGAGTTACACGTCTCTATACACAGATTCAGAGCAGGGACCGTTGTTAATACAGTGTCCAGGCTTGGTGGTGTAGTAGTTAGCATGTCCTGGGTTCAAGTCCCAGGTTCCACAATTAGTTTCTGTGTGGTGTTTGCATGTACTCCAATGCATGCATGGGTTTCTCTGGTTTCTCCTACAGTCCAAGGACATTCACATCCGGCTAACTGGCTGTTCTCAATTGCCCCTAGGTGCGAGTGTGAATGGTTGTGTGTGTGTTGGCATTGCAATGGTTCAGCGTGCTTTTTCACCCAGTGTTGGCTAACCACAACCGTATTAGAATTATACTGTTCAGCAAGTGGGGGCATTGGTGGCCCGGTGGTAGGGTGCTGGCTTACCGGTCGGTAGGTCATTAATAAAAACCCTCAACAATTTTTATTTTTCATACGTTGGTGTAAGGGTCAAGGATTAACTCCTGCTAACAGTCACTTCATTAAAGAAACTTTCTTTATTAATTTACACAATAGTTTATGAATAAATGTTCAGAAATTGAGTAAATGGAACGTAGTGTAAATACCAATCCTATGTTGTCCCTATGTCTTATCGGTCAGGTCTGGACATCCATCTTATATTATTTACTTTTCCTTGATTGTTGTTTTTAATTGATAAACATTTCAGTATCGGTTTTGAGGTATTTTGAGGTGTCCTAATGAATTCATAAATTTGGTACACTGAAATAAAGAGCAAATAAGTACAGTAAATAATAATTGTTATTAATTGTAAAGAGCAAACACCCAAAAAAAAGCTCTGGAGATGACGGTTCAGTTCGTCTTAACCGCTGCTTGCAGTTATAGTTGATAATTCGATTCAGGAGGAGTTCAGGAGGGAGTGTTGCTAAAACTCAGTCTATTACAACACAACACAACAGTACTTTGATTTACAGCTGCTTTAATGTATACATTTACAGACTTTTTTCCATGATACATTTCTTAGAATTTTATTGCAGTACATCAAGAAAACAGCATATTCTACACACATTTAAATTCTTTACATTTATTATGGATGACTGGGCATGGCCATTTTTCAGCATTTAATGCAGAAACAATATTTCCATCTGGTAAAAATGAATAAAATCAGGGCAGCCAGAGGCACAGTGGTGCAGTTTGATAACACGGCTGTGATTATATTCAGCATCATTACATCACTGTGAGTATATTTCTCTGTAATAACATGTAACTCTTTAATATTCAGGTTCTCAATCACACTTATAGCTAAATAAAAATATATCAATTAAAACACATTTTAATATAAATACAAAGCAAATAGCGACTCTTTGAAAATACACTTAAAATCAAAGCTTGTTTTCATGGTTGTAAATAACAAAAAAAACAAAACAAAAAAAAAAACAACCATGTACAGGACCTGAAGGCTCACAATAAACAACACAAGAAGAAAACCAGATCTGCAGTCAAACTACAAGCCATGAATACTACAACTCCTCTTCCGCCTCTCTTAGGCAAGTGCTCCTACTGCTGGTGCATGCTGGGAAATACACCCTCAGCAGCTCTGAAGACATCAGCATGACATGAGTGGTGTGAAGTTTAGAATGATCTAAAGGCCGAAACGTGCAGGAGTGCGCTTTGGAGTCATGGGCACGTCCTCCCTCCTACCTGGGGTGCAGATCTTTATGGACCTGTACAGAGCAAAGGCACACACAATGGTCAGAAGACAAATTTCACTCCTCTTGAACTGAATTACAGCCCAGTGACCTAAAACTAATACTTACCAAGAAAGCAAACACTAACTAGTTATTCCTGACATATCTTACTCCTACAGCAGTTTCACTTCCTGATCTTGGTTATACTTGAGACATCACAGTCATTCTGAAATTTATTCCATTTCACTTACTTATAACAGGAAACCTTGGACAAAAATAAAATAAATATCCAGACTCCAGTCGTGCAGCAGCCCATTAGGTCAAGACTGCATCTGTTTGTTTATATTCATACATCAGATTGAGAAATTGGGGGTAAATGGACCTGATCAAATGTGCAGCAGTGTACTGTAACTGAAAAAGAAAATCACCAGTGAGATGTACTCTATTTTAATTCCATCGTGTTATTCCTCATTACGTTCTACCCCGTAGTACTTCACTCAGGATCAATCATAGTTCTAGATGTGCTGCTGTTTAGTATTAGATTTAATTAATATATACTACATGGGAACAATGCAATTTGATTGGTTCGCTATCTGTAAGATTAGAGATAACCCGACTGTTTAATGTTTGAATTGAAACAGCCAACACTCATGGTTTGCAGATTCTGAAATCTAACAAAACGCAGAGCTTTCTTTGGATTCTGTGGGACAGCAAGATGAGCTTTTATGGGTTTTCAATGTTACGAAATGCTCTTTATTCGAACTGGGAACAAGTTTCAAAAGATGTGATCATGAAGCACACGTGAGAAATGTGATGGAGAAAAATAAACTGTCAGCTTTTCTTTTCATGAATTAAATCTCTGAATGAGTGAAGATGCCGTTAAAACATGTGCAGACACGAACGTGCACACAGCACTCATCTGCTACTGTCAGGATTAAAAATTTTAAAAATACAACATTAAAAAAATCTTGGTTTTGTGTGTTAGTTTTGTTTACGTTTCCATGTAGTATATACTAAAACGATTATTCACTTCAGGCGCAGCGGGTTACTGATCCAAAAGTCGGATTCAAACCCCAGTTCCAAAAGCTACTACTGCTGGGCCCTTGAGCAAGGCCCTCAACCGTAGTATAAAAATGTAAGCTGCTCTGGATAACAGCAAGTGCTAAACACCATGAATGTGACTGTGAATGAACTGAATAATCCTATTCAGCGACATCCACCTTGCCATTTATTTCTTGTAGTGTCTCACAAGCCTCACTTTTACTTCTAGAACAGTCATCAATGGACAGTATAAAAAAAGCAGCTTTACAGAAATCCAGAGATAACATTTAGATTTATTTTATTCAGAAGATATATTTTTTGGGTTCCTTCTGAGATGAAATGACTTTTTCAGGCGGAGGAATGGAAAGTTATTGGAGCTGCAGTTTGCTGCGAGTTCATGTCATACTTCCCGTTTGTTTCATCCTCACACCCTCATCGTAACGTCTTTCATTTAAAACGACAATTAAAGGTTTAACAGCTGCCCTGACAAGTGAATTGAAGTGAATGTTCCTTAAGCTGCTGTGTCAGTGTCTACCATGTGTTCAGTTAGCAGCACTTCCGCTACATCCTGATGTCTTATTTAAATTCTGGAGATTTCCAAAAGCGAGACAGGGAGCGCCACATTAATTATCACATCCTGCAGTCACGGAAATCAAAACTCAGATCTACCACTTTAATGTGCTCCTCACCGCTGCCAGCCAGCTCTGATTTAGAGATAAATGTACTGATTAATTAATAATGTGTCGTCTTAAAAAACCAATCTCTTCCCTTTGTGCTACTGGAAGATGTGTGTGAAATTAATTTCTCGCATTAATCGGAAAATTAAGGCGGGTTTGTCTCGTGTGCCGCAGCACTTCTGCTACAGTAATGGAGGTCAGCCAGGAGTCAGTATTATTTCTGTTCCTCTCAGGCAGAGATGAGAGGTGAGAAAAGCTCATCACGGAGAGAGATGGAGGGAGGGGGAGAGAGAGAGAGATTGCAGGACGGATGGAGCCCGAGGAAAAGGTTTGATAATGGTCCTCCCAAAATGACAGCATTAGTATTTCAGCACAGCAGAATTTGGGCTGATATCTGAACGGTGTGATTGCAGTATAAGACGTCTGTGCGCTCTCTCTCTATTTTTCTCTCTCTCTCTGAAAAGCACAATGAGAAAGTGAACGAGTGCAGTGAATGAGAGTACCGTGAGCTGCCCGGTGTGTTCCTCTTCTCCTGTTCCTCTCTTCTTGCTCGCAGCTGCTGTTCAGCCAGAGACATCTCCTCCTCCATATTGGAGATCTCCTCCTTAGCTCTCCGGCGATTCTCCTGAGAGAGAGAAAAAGAGAAATAAAGTTACAACAACTCATCATTTATGACAGTATGATAGGAAATTTCAGTATAAACTCTGCAGCTGAAGGAAAATATCCCTTCTCGCATATTCACCTGAATACCAAGTTTAAATTTGGGAACAAAATATTCACAATTTCACGTTTGAAAATTACCAACTGCCTCAAAACACACTCAGCGTAGCTTGGATCTGTGCTGTACACCAGCGTCGCACACATCCAAGAGCAGAGAGACTATTTTAAACCATGACCGCACAACACCTCGAGCACTGGCTTCTTCCTTGTTGCCCAGCATCCCCTCTCTCAGGTCCACCTTTTGAAAGAGATTATGATACTCTCCCTCTCCAAACCACTTTCCAATTTATGTTGAGCATGTCGACAACTTCACAACTAGCAGATAACTCCACCGTTTCACTCAGCACACTGCTGACAGTCGCAGAACTAAATGAGCATGAAATAGAACCTAAAAATTTTTAAAACTTCATGTTTTTGCATTTCAATTTTGTGTCATATCCGGTGTGTAACCGCTTTTAATGTCATCTTCCAAGGAGTTTCATTCATTCATTTTCTAAGCCGCTTAATCCTAATTAGGGTCGCAGGGAGGCTGGCGCCCATCTCAGCAGACGTGCAAACCATTGTGCCACCATGCTGCCCCAAACGAGTTTTTTTATTTTAAAATTTTGAACACCTTTTAATTTCTATTTGTACTGGGAAGCGGTTTCCTACATTACCCAGAATGCCAATAGTGGTGCAGTGAGATTTAGTCCTTGCTTCAACGCTATCTAAAGACAGAAACGTTGTGGTGTTTCTTCCTCTGTTCAGGGCTCTCAACATATCATTTGTACACGATCCTCCAACTGATCAGTGTACAAAGCTTTAACTTCATGCTAGTCTTCCTGTAGACCAGTAACCAGCAGAACACTGCTGTACTTAAACGATCATATGATATTTAAACTAGTTAAAATCTCAACGTTAAAGCAGTACAACAAAACAATACTCTGAAGACGCTTTGATGTGAATCGTGGGATCTCACCTGTCGACTCTTTCCTGCGTGTTTGATACTGTAGAACATGGGCCCGAGCTCCGCCAGCCACTCTCCGTCCACCGCTGTTACACACTGCATGTACTCCTGCAACACACAACCAAAACCCAACATTAACACACATTCTCATGCTTGACTAAACAATGTGGGATCTAAAACAATGTGGGAAACTACAGTAAACGTAAAGATAAAGTCAGAGGAGGCAGTCTTAAAAATAAAACACACTAAATAAAATTATTATTAAACACTAAAAGTGTTCAGTTTTACATATTTACATTGATAATCTCTTCATCATGTCATAGACATCCTGCTCACATGACAAGGTGTCTTTCTGAGCATTATTTAAAGCGGTAATGTTTGATGCATGTTGGTAAAGAAAGACTTCCACACATCACAGACTGGAGCTTTAACATTAGCAAGAACTTCTATGGCTGTGCCATTCTATTCTGACTGATGCCACTGTCTTTCTTTCACTTTATATTAAGTCAGTGATAATGTCCTTATCATCCAGAACTAGGGGTCCTTGTAACGACCTTGTAATTCTATGCATGTTCTACATTTTTTTCTGCTGTGACAAAACAGTTTCCCTCAGGGATCAATAAAGTAATCAATAAATCAATCTACATGTCCATGAATATGCCAAAAAAAAATCTACAATGAGCCATTAAAGAGGAATTTATGGATGTAGTGTATTATTAATATTTTTATAAATCACATCTGAGAGAGAGAGGCACAGAGACAAACAGAGAGCGAGAGAGAGAGAGAGAGAGAGAGAGAGATTGAATGTTACCTTGGTGGTCATGACCAGCTCATGGTAGGTAATGTAGTCAGGGGTGTAACCCATACCAAAGAGAGAGCTGGTGGGGTGGAGGTGACAGGGCATTCCTGTTCTCACATTCACGTACTCGCCTATTCCCTACAAACACACACAAGGACACATTACACAACGTGTACACTTCCAAAATTTCTGCTAGTTCTTACACTGGTAATTAACCTTACAAATAAATAAAGGCACATAGCAAAATACAATATTGTACACAAAATAACAAGCATTCACTTTATTTATTGCGCTGCTCTTTTGAATACTCCAATCTGATTGGTCGATCACAGCAAACAACGGTCTGTTACTATTTTATAACTCACTGTTAACTTTGAAAACGTAGAAGCAATAAACTGCTTTTAAAATCAATATGTGGTGTAAAATTAATGATTTCTTAAGTAGGTAAGTCACCTCTGGTGTTTTTTTTGGTCTTAATTTGGGTTTTCTATAATAACCACTTAACTGTACATCAATTACATAATTTATTCTTGGGCTTTGTTTGTGAAAATGAAACGAAGCTGTTTTATTGCCCGGTATGCAGGACACTAAATTCATCCCTCAGTGGCCAGGGGTGCCATTAATTGTGGCACGCTTTAGTGAAAATATATTTCACGATAAAGATTTATAACAGAGGGAAAGAGTTATTTCAGTGATGTAATACACCCAAGTATTATTAATTATTCTACTCACTTTATTAAGGGAGCCAATAATTTTGGCTCATTCTGAGAGCAAAGGTGATGAAATACAGAACCTGATAAAAGCATGTGAAACAAACCTTTAGCTTAGCCGCCTGGTGGAAATAAGCAGCGCAGATACACTTCCTGATCACGTCCCAGTCCGAGCCACAGGAGATCAGGTTCATCTTCTGCTGCACCATGATGTCCTTCAGCTGAGCTCGAACCTCCCGGACCTGTAACACACACACACAGGGTGCACAATGTCCATTACAATCCCAGAATTCCCACTGAATCCACACAAAAGCTAACAGACCGTTCTGTTTTGTACAGCATCTCTACCTTGCGCATGGCTTTGGTGTGGATGAAGTGCTCATTGCACCAGATGCTGGAATAGTTGTTGTTCTTCCACTGCAAGTAAACGTTCAGGTAGGTCAGGTGATCACTCTCAGGTACAGCAAATTTCTCCCTCACCTGGTCGCTCTCCTCCTCTCGGCCCTGGTGCCAGAAGGACAACACAGTGTACACAGTAAATAATTGGGACATGTCTCACAACAGTTACTTTATTATTGTGAGCATAAAAACATTATTTTAAATCTCTACTTTGCATAAATCTTCAGTGCTTTGCAGTGACACTCAGGACATTCTTCTCTTTACTTTTAACTATATGAGAATTATGATTATGAAAGTGACAGGAAACCTTAGGCCTGTAGAAGATGGTTGGCACAGACAACATGGAGACGATGATGAGGATGTCAGCGCTACAGCCCATGTCGCACGACACGATCAGCATCTTGGACAGTGCTGGGTCTAAAGGAAACTCCACCATGAGCCGACCCGTCGGAGTCAGAGCACCTGAGAGAGAAAGAGAGAGATTGAAACAGAAGCGACACTATGCACTAAGAAGAAAGTTATACTCTTTCAGACAATTAATATTGATTTCCCCTGATTTTCTCCCTGATAAAATCACCACAGCAGCCCACCAAGCAGGGCAAAGAGTAAGACCAGATACATACTTCGTTTTTAACCATGCTGTCACATAAACAACCTACTACATGGTGAACATTATTGTACACATACTTGCCTGCATACTACGTGTTACCAGAGGATTCCACCAGAGGGCAGACTTGGTCACATGACTTATTTGTGCCTCTTTTTGTTGTTGTTGATGATGATTGTGTGCCTATTGACACTAGCTCGTCACATCCTGATACTGCCCCATCTTTCATGTGCATACTGCATTCATGTGCTGCCATTACGGACACATGGTTAAATATGAGTATATCTCCATCCTATCCCATACTTGCTCTGACCAAGCATCTTTTAAAACTATTGCTCATGCAGTATTAGGCTCTGAGTAAAGCTCTAACCACCCACTTCCACACACATGCCTAGCATTGCTGTAACTGACTGATGAATACATGCCACCCCTCCCAACCAATACTGCTCTCTTAAGCACCCGACCACGGCATCAACGTCGCTGGATGAGACGCTTTTCTGTTGCATGGCTCACATTATTCTTACCTGTATTGTCCAGAGCACCAAGGATCCACAGCTGGTACATGGAGTTGAGCATATTATCTTCAGGAGGAGGATCCATGAAGTGGAAGAGCAGCAGATCCTGCACGCCCAGAGACTTCAGCAGCAGCACGACGTTAGCCAGGTTCGTGCGCTGGATCTCAGGGATGGTAGTGGTCAACATCTCGTTCTTGAAGGCGCTCTGAGTGTATAACCTACACCCCATAACAGAGAGAGGATTTAAACAAGTCAGACAGCCACGTGATAAGACAGTTTAATTAGTGTACCACAAATGAGAAGATCTTTGGACATGCTAATTAGGAAACACCCCCATGTCTTCCTACCAGCTGAGATTAAAAGAATTGAAGTATCAGAATCTCAAATTACATCACTTTATTTTTTTGTAAATTGCACCGTAATCATAAAACCCAGCATCATTAGCCAGGTTTAGCTAGCTAGCTTATCAACTGGGTTCAGGGTTGTGTGTGTGGTGTTTTACCTGTAACACTGGCCCGGCCCAGTTCTCCCGGCTCGACCCGCACGCTGGTTTGCATTAGCCTGGCTGATGGGGTAAACCTGCAGTGCATCCATACCTATACGCGGGTTAAACACCTGAATAAACAAAGATGAAAACAACAGTTTAGGGGCAGCAGCGTTGCACATCACATTTATTTATTTAGTATTTTGCACAGAAATGTAAAATCGTATCCGTCCACACCTTGAGTTTACAATATCCAGCATCCACAACAAACATGATGCCGTCTACAGTCAGAGATGTCTCAGCGATGTTGGTGGCCACGATGCACTTCCTAACTCCGTCCGGAGCCTGACAGAACAACAGAAATCTCACAAATCTTCATTTTAACGACCTGCTGGCGGTGTGGTGCTGAACAGGAACCGCCACAGGAAACAGTTTAACTGGTAACATCATACTGTGCAGTTACAGAAGTCTGGAAGCCTGTTTACTCCACATCCAAAGAAATAAAAACCCTTTGCTTAAGTTTAACTTTACTTCTTAATATTCTGACTTTAGCCGATTCTGTTTAGCCCATCATCCAGAATTCTTTATACGTTGAAAATGGATTCAATCACAGAAAAAATTACGAGGGGGGAGAAATATTACAAGGGGAACAAAAATAGAATTACAAAAAAAAAAAGGAATATGCGAAAAAATAAATCAGAACTATGAAGCAAAGAGAATTCCCAGGGTAAAAAAATCTGAATTACAATAATCTGAATTTTAATTAGAATATTAAAATATTAAAATGTAATTAGAATATGAAAAATTAAAAATTGGAATTTATATATATATATATATATAAAAGCCCAGATCATGAGGGAAAAAAATCTGAATTATGAGGGCTTTCATCAATAAACATTGTGATGATTTTATTTTCTAGACCAGAGAATTAAAAGAGAATGGATGACACAGAGTTCAGTTAATAATCTGTATGCTTGCAGTGATGTTTGGCGTTAATGCGATACCTTTTGGAAGATCTTAGCCTGCAGATCTGAGGGCAGCTGGGAGTAGATAGGCAGGACTGCCAGTGCAGGTGCATTCTCCAGTTCCTCCAATCGTTCAACAATCTGATCTGATGTCACCTGCAGCGACACACACACACTTTAGCCAAAATACAATACAGTATAACATATAAATCTGTATTTTTTATATAAAGCATTTTTTAAAAACCCTGATAGAGCATCTGACATTCACGCTAACTCCAAATGATGAGACTGCTATGATACACTCCACCAAATAACACAACATCTGAAAAAGTTCACCTCAATGTCTTCCTGACCAGGCATGAAGATGAGAATATCTCCCACCATCCCACTCAGGTGGATCTGCAAGGCCTGCTTCACCGCTGCTTCCACATAGTCCTCCTGAGGAGTCTATACACACACACACACCTTTAGAATCACCCTTCAGATTTAGCGAACTCCATTACAGATTAAAAAGAAAGAACACCGCACTGTACCTTACTGAACAGAATGTCCACCGGGAATGTCCTTCCGGGAATGTGAAAGATGGGAACGTTTCCGAAGAAGGCCGCAAATTTATCCGAGTCCATGGTGGCTGATGTGACAATGAGCTTCAAATCAGAGCGTCGGGACACCACCTGTTACAGAGGGAAATACAAAAGAAACCACAGATTAGTAATCTTAAATCATTACTGTTTAACTTGTGCAAGGAATGTGTTTGTTCTTTAAATAAAACCGACTCCCACAGTGCTCTGGGTCTAGGCATTCGGGGGGGGAGCCTTAGTTTGTACTGACCTCTCGGAGAAGGCCAAACAGCACATCTGTGTTGAGTGAGCGTTCATGAGCTTCGTCCATGATGACGGCACTGTAGTGATCCAGATCAGACTCGCGCAGAGACTCTCGCAGCAGAATCCCATCAGTCATGTACTTAATTATCGTCTTCTCTGACGTGCAGTCCTCAAAACGGATGGCATAACCCACCTGCACAGGTGAGCAAGAAGTCAATATTATAAAACATACACATGCTGCATCCATGAACAGAGGAAGGATGCATAGAAGAATATGCATTTTAAATAAAAATACAAAATACATATGGAATGCAAATGTTTTTTTTTTTAATAAATATGCAAATTTTTCTGGTTAACATACAAGCGGTGACGCTGCCTGAAGAGCTAGAAATAAGTAAAACTTAGAGAATTAAAGAAAAACAGAATTGGGGCTGGTGGGGGCAGAATTAATTCAAGGTAGCAGTGGAAAAAAAACCTCAAATGAACAATACAACACAAACTACAATATATAAAGAGAACTGCAGGTGAAATCAGATCCATTTTATTTCCCCCTGGAGACAGTAACAGACTCGTACCAGAAGGTGGCAGTAATGACCGTTGCCATAAAAATAAATAAAAAATAAAATCTAAACTAAACCTAAATCAATTCTTAAAATAAATATACAGCTACTTATGCTAAAGTAATCCTTAAAGCCTAAATAATAATATAAAATCAATAAGAGTGTAAAAACTATAATAACTCTGATTTTAATATTAAAATACACAGAATATCCTGGAAATATTTAAACATCTTTTTTTTCCACTGCCATTTTTAAATCTTGTTGACTGTCACATATCACAGACAACCTTCTAACTGAAACAGCTTTGTTTTATGAAAAAAACATTGAGGAACTGAAATATAACAGATATTAGAAAGAAAGCTCATGCGTCTTTCTAATAAGACATGTGATTCTCACTTTGTCCACCAGGTGTCAGTATTCATGTGTATATAAAAAAAATGTTGTAGCATTAAACGATTCTGAGAAACATTTCCTCTTATTTTAGGAGAAATAAAAATAAGTCTCTCTCTATCAAAAAATTCTGTAACTCTTCTCTAATAAAGATGAACAGTTGAGATTCAGTGTTGACAGTTTTTCACACTAAATACATAAACAGAAACAAAACAAAATAAAAACGAAGCCCACCTCTTCTCCCAGATTGCTGCTCATCTCCTCGCTCACTCTCTTTGCGACGCTCATGGCTGCCACTCTGCGTGGCTGTGTGCATCCCACCATGCCATAGCTGGTGTATCCGTCTTCGTGTAGGTACTGCGTGAGCTGCGTGGTCTTCCCGCTGCCCGTCTCCCCCACCACGATCACAATATTGTTGTCTCTGTGATGATCAGGAACAGAAAACAGATACTCGATGACATGTCAGCAGTTCACAAGTCTCGTGTGTTACCTGATGCTACGGAAACCATAAAGCCGCATTCACACAGGAAAAGACGACTGACAAGCGACCATGCAAAGTCAGTGATCGCGCATGAAACGAGCGATGAGAGGTGAAATTTTCTCAAGCAACACAAAGAGGGCAGGTTTGGAATTTAACTGAGCTGAACTTCCAGGCAACACGATTCGTGTGACCAATCAGAGCTTAAAGATTCTGTTGATTGCCTCCAAACGTGGAGTTTGCCAAAACATTTCCTTAGGGGAACAATGAACACGCGTTTAAATTAATCCGCTCACATCAATAGGGAAGATGAGGTTATTATTGGTGTGTCTAAATATCCTGTGCTTTATGACTGCGCACAAGTTTTACAAGGATAATAACCAGGTACGCCATGCTTGGGTCCACATTTATGAAATGGTCAGCATTTGCAGTGAGTTTAACTCTTCCCAGTTCATGATGCACAAGAGTCTCCGTTCAATACTTGCTGTGCGATAATAATAATTAAAATAATCTAGATAATATGAGCTAAAACAGTACAAATGATAAAACCTCTCACAGGCCTGCTATAAGGAACTATGCAATGCTGTTCACAGTTTCACTTGGAAAGATCTTTAAGCAGGTAACGTGAGGGAGTTACATAGGAAACAAGGGCTGAGCAGTGAAGCGATTCCCTTCTTTTGCCAGGGGATGTGAATGTGGATTAACTTTTTAGAACATGCACATGATTAGAAACCCGAGATTTACATTATCAGTGTGCTGTAAAGAGATTTTCGGATCTAACAATTGGTGTTGGGCACCAACCTGATAACATTGAGCAGCTGCTGGCGAACAGCGAAAATGGGCAGATATTGTCTCTGCTCCAAGAGAGTCTTCCTCTTCGCAAACTCACTGCTGGCTTCAGTCTTCTCTTTCATATGTTCAGCAAACTTCTGCTCTGTCCTTCAAAGAGGAAACAGAAATCTCCATTAAAAACAATGAAATGATTCCTGTACAGTAAAAGTGTCCCAAACCCCCAGTGTGTGTGTGTGTGTGTGTGTGTGTGTGTGTGTGTGTGTGTACACTTACTTGTAGTCCACACTCCCATCCTCTCTGACAGACTTGGCATCAGAGCCGTCCTCCTCTTTCTTGATACCCATAATGTCTCCCAGTTTGGTCCCAGCGAGCTCCCAGTGTTTGTGCTGCGCCTGTTCCAGTAAACAGCATGAAAAAGAATCAACGTTATAAATATGTCAGAAGGATTATTTTAGTGTCCCATATTCATGTCATGTTCAGCCTAAATGATTAAAGTTTACCTGTGGTGAATTAGTGTTATTAGCTATTTAAAACAATGACGTACAACATCAGTTCTTGCCCGTTTTCAAAGTGCACGTGAGTGTTACGACTCTAGGCATGCTCAGAGACATGCTGCCTTTCTGATTGGCTGTTCCAGACTTGCAGTGGAGCGAATTTGTTAGACTGGCTGGGCTACGTCACTGACCCCATACACATTATTGGCCAGTGCTGAGCTGCACAAACAACAAGCGCAGAGATCACAGAAAACATTTCATTTTGTCCCTAAACCTACTGATAACACGAAAGCACAGTTGGCAAAACGTTAGCCATTTTGGATGTACCGTCACGCACATCTCTGGCAGTATCCTCATCCTCAGATTCACCAAGTTCAGTTCAGCCACCCGCTAATAATCCACGGGGGAAAAAATGACCGGTTTTGTGCTTTTTTTGGTCATTTATGTGTAAATAAGCATTTGTATCGCTTAAAACTATTACATACGCACAAATTATGCTGTAGGGATATGCGATACCCCTAGTCTTTAACGATTTAATAAATAAGAGATGTCTTTAGCTGTATATAGACTCGAAACTTGCTGTTTACAGATGCTCTCCATCCAATCTGACGGAGCTTGGGATATCTTGCAAAGAAGAATGGGCAAAAATTTCAATGTGCAAAGCCGGTAGTGGCCCATTCCCGTGTGCTGTACGGGTCGGTGCATGTGTACTCACCGATCTATGATTGGGTAAAATTTATTTGATCAAATTGTTTGAGACGTTATAATGTGATCTGAATTTGCTATTCAGCTTTTCCCTCTATGAATGAGGAAGGGCCAATTCCAGTAAAGAATATTGTACATGTACATAGGGTCGTTACAAGATGTCTAAATAGCAGAGTGTGCACAGCTGTGCAACTAACAGGACCATCCCTGTGTCTGAGTACACCTCAATAAATATCAATCCAAGACACACACAGTGTATAAGGAAGTGAAATACAAAGAATTCGGAGTGAGTAAAGCACAGTGTGATCTGAGAGCTGAAGAGAGACTTTTCTCACACATTACCTTCTTGCGCTCCTTCTGCTCTCTGTGCTTGCGCACCAGCTGGCTGCCTTTGCGTGAGATGATGGCCATGTCAGAAGTGGCATCTTTCACAGGAATGACTGGTTCTGGCTGAAGAAAGTGAAAATAAACGGTAATTATTCCACTCCACATATTCATATTACATACATCATGAAAACCAGATGCAAGACTGAAGCTGCTCTGGTGGGTCCGGTGATGATTCTGGATTAACTGCGCTTATGTTTTTAATATCATCCGAGTGGCAGATTACAGTAAAGAATTAAAATAGTGCACAAATAAAGACCACACTGAGGGGCAAAATAGCTCAGGGCGGCATGATAGTAATAACAGTATTATTAATAATAACAGTAGCAGACTCTACCTGCTTAGTGAAGACGATTCTACCGTCTAGGAAAGGAGGAACAAGGTTATGGATGAGCAGGTGGACCCTTGTTGCATTGTCTTCTTCAAAGTCCTCGTCCACCTCCAAGCGCTGCACTACACCGCTGGTCAACATGCGGTTCGTCTCCCACCGCTCATTGTCCTAAAAACAGCATATGTTGTAAACTGTTTTTTTTGTATTGCACCTTTAACAAGCAGCCGTGTAACAGAATTTCAGATGTAGGTTTAGATCTCAAGAAACATCTTGTGCAGCAGTGGTGGTTTAGTGGACACGGTTCTGGTTTACTAAACAGACAGTCACAGGCCCCAGTACAAGTGAAGCTGCCACTGCTGGGGCCCTGAGCAAGGTCCTTAAGCCTCATCTGCTCAGCTGTGTCAATGAGATTTGAAAAAGTCTCTAGATAAGAGTGTCTGCCATAAAATGTTGTACAGTACGAGTGTACAAGTGTAAAGGCAAACAGTACTGAGTGTATCGAAAGGATGTTCAGAACAAATTAAATGATTTTTAAAATCTCCCGACATAGAGAGGACCAACAGAACAGTCTAATTCGTGAAACTCAAAGACTCGCTGTTCTTTTCTGGAACATGTTTAGATATTTCCAGGACACAAGTAAAAAGAGCATGAACCTTTCCAAGCACTCAATTCAAGGATTAAAGAACTGCCTAAAAGAGGCGCTCCCATACGATTTCCCTTACTTGAAATTTTTGGTGGGGACTCTCAAACCCCAGATACGTTTCCTACGTATATCAAGATTAATTCCAAACACCAAACACGCAATCTTAGTCTTGACATGTAAAGTACATCATTTACAAACCGCAGGTTTAGAGAACATTTCAAAAACACAGGAATATCTTTAATCGTTTATTTATTTTACGTCATTAACGATGACATCACATCACGTGACGTGACTATTATGCGCCTTTTGTGCACTATATTACTCTCTCCCAGAAAATTTTAGTTACGTTTTTCCTTTTTCGAGATTTTCAAAAAATAACACAGGGTTCCAATGTGTACATTTATACTGGAGGGACAGGCCGATGTACGCTATAGGTTTTTCTTGACGTTTCAAAAGCAACTCGATGGTTATACGCTTTTCCTCATCAGTGGTGCTCTGCTAAGAAATCTGGGACAAGTGCAGGTCCGTGTTTCTCATAACAGCAGCAGTACAGAAACTGAGCCTTTTAAACAGGTTGTTTGTTGATGGTTGTTTGTACCTCATTGATCTGACGTCTCTGTGCAGAAATACGTTTCTGGGTCTGCTTCTGTAATATCTGCTCCCTCTTCTTCACGTACTCATCCGAGCTCGATGTCAGAGGGTTGTGGAATTCATCGTAGCCCTCATCCATCATGTACCAGTCTCTGTCTGCTTGCTGTGGGCAAGTGAAAGAACGTCATAAACACACACACAAAACTGACTGTGGTTGAAATTTGAAGGATAATTTAGTCAGACTGACCTTCTGGTCTTCCTCCCACTGCTCCTTCTCATCTTCGTTATCAAACGCGATGCCGTCCTGGCCATCCTCCTTCTTACCTAGATCACACAACAGTACAGCTCCATTACCACGCCCTCTAAATCCATCATCACTCTAATCCACCATTTTATATCTATGGTTTCCATAAAAACAGCTCACACACAGGTAGCTGTACAGGATTTTAATAGACGTGTAATTAACGTATATAGAAGGTCATCCAGTGTCAGTGTATTTCCTAGACCTTTTTATTTATTTATTTTTAAACAAAAGAACACACCTTTCCCTCTGGAAAGACGAGGCGTGGAGCCCAGATGCTTCCTGTCATTGGCCCACTCGTTGTATTTGTATGATGGCGTAGGAAGAGGCGTGTCCTCTGGATATCGAGCCCTCACTGACCTTAAAAACAAACAAACAAAAGAAGAAAAAAAAACAAAAAAACGATGATGCACACTCAACGCAACATGTTAACACCACTTACATCTATTTTCACTCCTAACCATAATAATCTGACTATTACTACAACACTGAAGAGAATCTCACTTGTCTTTCCTCTCACTGTCGCGAACTGAGCGAGAGCTGCGCTCAGAGCGATCATTCTCACGGTGGGACGGGGCTGGTGACGGGCTTTCCCAGTGGGAGCGGCGCGAGCTAGCATAGCCACTGTCATCTTCGTCCCAACTGGAGGCAGAGGGTGTTGGAGCATCTGTGGACAACACGACGATAAAACACTCAGAGTTCATGTTTTTAAAGTTACACAAGCTTCTGCTATGTGATGGGAAACAAACAAAAGATCAGATCCAAAAATAACATGCTTTTATACACACTGAATAAATACACCACAACACACCAGATGTGACAAACACTGGAATTCTGGGATCCACAAGTCGGACCAATTCACTGACCTCTGGGTCGATTGCGCGGAGTTTGAGGCTCGTCCCTGCGACTTCCACGGCTGATGCGCTCAGACCAGCCATCTCTTTGTGAGCGGTCACTCCTCACACTGCTGTCCAAGCGCTCAGAGCGGCTGCTGCTGGACCCCCGACTGCGATCCTGTTCATCTGCACCAACAAACAATTCGTATTTACTGGATATAGGAAATGGAAACGAGTGGATAGGAAGAGTATGGGGAAAGGGAGAGAAGAGAAGGGAGGAAAACAGTGAGGAAGCAAGAGGGAGGGGAAAAGAAGAAAGGAAGGAAAAAAGGAGTGGCAAGAGGAAGGGAGATGGAGAAAGAAACAGTGAGGGAGAGAATGAGAGAATGAGAAGGGTGGAATGAGAAAGGGTGAAAGAGGGGAGCATAGAAAGTGAGGGAGGAAAGAGAACAATGAAGAAATGTATGGAGAAAGTGAAAGAGAAAGCAATATGATATGATACTGAGTGGAAGGGTGGAGAAAGGGAGAAAAGGGGAATTAGAGAGAAACGGAAGATGTGAGAGAGGGAGAGATGGGAAGGGAAGAGGTGAGAGGAGCAAAGACAGTAAGGGAAGAAGTGAGACAGGGGGAGAGACAGGAAAGGAAGAAAGAAGTGAGAGAGGAAGAGAGACAGGAAAGGAAGAAAGAAGTGAGAGAGGGGAAGAGACATGAAGGGAAGAAGTGAGAGAGGAAGAGAGACAGGAAAGGAAGAAAGAAGTGAGAGAGGGGGAGAGACAGGAAAGGAAGAAAGAAGTGAGAGAGGGGGAGAGACAGGAAAGGAAGAAGTGAGAGAGAAGGAGAGACAGGAAGGGAACAAGGGACAGAGCAGTGTAGAGGAAAAGTGTAGAGGAAGGGGAGTATGGAGGCGTGAGAGAGTGGAAGGAGAAAGAGTGGAAGAGAGCAAAGACCAGAGTAAGAGATGGGTGAAAGAAAGGTACTAACCTCGATCACTCTTCCTCTCTCTGTCCCTCTCTCGATTTCTGTCTCTGGATCTCTCTCGGTCCTTGTCTCTGTCCTCTTTAGATGATGCGTAAACACCGTGTTCCCGGCGGTCTTTCTCCCTCTGCTGATGTTTCCTGCGGAATTCTTCACTAACGCCACCAGGGTTTGAGGGCGTTTCTGCCCCTGACGTACGGTAGCGCCTGCTGCATGAAATCAACAAGTTAGAGTTACTACAAATAATATGCTCGAATCAGTGAAGCCTTTACACTACAGGAACACACTCACTTATTAAACCCCTGTACACAATATTGAAATGACTGAGCCACATGATGCCGAGCTTCGGAGCTCCAGCATCACCCGACACGTCCCAGCTTATTCACATCTCTTAGTGACGACGATGGCAGATATTTTACTTTCGATTAAATTAAGAAACATTGGTTGATAAATGACTCACCTCTCCTTCTTCCCATTCCGCCTGTTTCCAACCTCATCATCCTCGTCAGACCCGGAGTCACTTTTACCCTCCTCCCAGTCCCTGTAGGACGACACCTTGGATTTTTTTGATGATCGGTCATCGAGGTCCCTGTTCAGCTGCTCCTTCCCTTCGCACTCTTTTCTTTTCTGAGCAGCGAGAAGATCGAGGCCAAGCAGAGAGGCGCGAGGGGCCGGAACTCGGAACACGTGCTGCTCCGCCGAAGCACTTTTTTTCTTTAGTATCAGTCCTCCGACCTGTGTGCCCGGGCTGCTTCCCTCTAATCTGTGCAGAGACACATCCTCATCCTCCATCTCAGCAGAGGGGCTGTGATCCTGAACAGTGATCTGGAAAAAGAGAGCAAGACAAAGAGAGATGCTGTTATAATCCTATATCACAATTTAGTTCTTGATTCTGATTGGTTGAAAAGTTCTGATTCATTTCCTTTCACAGCAGCTCTGGCTCTAGTGCAGTTTACATAAACACACTCATTCTAACAGCTTATTCTCAGGGACTTGTCCTGTGTATACACCCTGACTAACTGATTTAACTGTTAATACTGAGATGTTCACTGTAAGGAGATGTGTTTAATGTTTAGGGAAGAAGTCTACAGAACTTTGAAGCAGTAAGATGTAAAGACGTAACAGAGGAGTTTTAAAATGTGTGGTTTTAATGGTCGTACTAATAATAAAAGGGAGAGAACTAAGGGTCTGGTGAGTCTGATGAGAGCTGCTATAACGTAAATGAGAACAGGAACTAACTTTGTTCCACACGATTTAATGTCGCTGCAGCATAAACTAATAAAACATTAAAAATGGAAGTGTGCTGTTTTAGGAAAATAATCAATTTAAGTGTACTAAAATGAATTCCTCCCACTTCACCACAACCACACTGTTGATTCTTTTCCTATATCAACATAAGACAACATTTTATTCCTTACAAATTATGGGAGAGTGGGGCTAGTTGGTACAGTGGGGCTAGTTGGTACACCAAATATGTCAAAAGTGTTCATTTGACCACATGATAAAAGATGAGTGCCAAAAAAAATTTTAACTAAGAAAATGTTTGTACCATTAAGTTGTAACTATAACAATGACTTAGTATGGATGCAAAAGATAAGCATCTAAGCTGCCATCTTGCAATCTAACAGAAGTAAAAGTTCTAAAAGTTTGGTGAGGCAGTGATTTTTTCTTTTTGTCTTGAACTCAATAAGGGGCAAGTTGGTACTGAAGTTGATGACAAGGATGTTGTGTCTGAAGATGATGTTGAAGTTCTGCCATCTCCTTGTGCATATGGTGGAACTGAACGTGCTTGTTTAAAGCCTGTATTTAATGCCAACCTTGACATGGTCAAGCACTAACACTAAAGTTCAACCTTCAATACACAATTGTTGGGTTTTTTTGGTTCATGAACCTTATTTTCCACTTTGCTATAAATTTTTTTTTCACAGTTTGCAACAAATTTGAGCAAAATAAAGTTTTGTATTTAATAACTACATTTCGTACTTACACTTTTTACATGCAAGCAAGTGCTGTACCAAAGTGACCCACATGATGCACTAACTTACCCACAGATGGGGCATATTGGTACACATGAACTGAAATTTAAAAATCATTTGCTTCTCAGAAATTTTTTTAATCTCAATTTCTTAGAAACATAAGATGAGGCAAAATGTGAGTTATAGTTAACCCAGTTTCTGCTGTAATTGTCTGATATTTCTTCATGTCAACTTAAAGAAAAATTTTGTACCAACTAGCCCCTCTTTCCCCTACAGCACTGCACCTTGTAGACGTTAATGTTTTCGGTAGATCATCTAAAAGAACTGCCGTTTTATTTTAACGCTAAAAACATGCTGTACAAATTGAATAATTTCTAACCAAATATAAAATATCAATTTTTTAAAAAGCGCAAAATAAATATTTATACTGTAAATTATTTACTAAAATGTGACCATACGTGTATTATTTGATACCATATTACTGTGTAATGTTTAAATCTATGAACCCTAAACACTTAAATCAATATTGCTTAGTATTTAGGCAAAAACACACCATTATTTTGTTAGAAAGGTTGGCTAAACACAAGTGGATGTAGCTAGCTACAAGCTAAAAAAGTGAAGATACAACTATTATTATTATTATTTGGTGCCAGTTATTGCTGTTTAACACTAAGACATACAAGCAAATGCTAGTCGGTACACACCATATTGCTTAATCTTATATTTAGGCATCATACCACCCAACACACACTAAATACAGTGGATGTAGCTAGCTACAAGCTAGCATGCTAACCAAAAGCACAAAGCTACATGCTAACAGAGCACAAATAAAACCAAACCCGAGTGTTTACCTGGACACTTCCGCTCTCACTGAGGTACCTGTGTTAGCATTTAACACATAACTGCAATCCGAGTATGAGAATTACGTTCTTTCATTGAAAACACAAAGCTAAAATCGTTAACAACACGAACAGGATGACGCCATTACCGCCCCATAATGCACCGCGGCAATTCCCCTTTAACAAAACTTTATTGGACAAGAAGAAACGACAAACTCTGCTTGTAGAAAATATCCTGCTAGATAACGTTGATTTTTAAACGTTAAATTCTTCTTCATGCAGTCCATCGCCTTTATTGATATGTACTCTTTAAGTAAAACTGGCCGAAAGGACGTATGCAGTAAAGATATCACACATAGATGCGTTGCCATGGAATAAACAGATTCTGGAACAATGTTTACGCCATTAAGTTGTAGCTCTAATAATGACAGTATGGGTGTAAAAGAGAAGCATCTAAGCTGTCATCTTGCAGCCTAACAGAAGTTTGGCAAGGCAATATATTTTTTGTTTTGGACTCAGTAAGGGGCAAGTTGGTACTGAAGTTGGTGACAAGGATGTTGTGTGAAGATGATGTTCAAGTTCTGCCATCTCCTTGTGCATATGGTGGAACTGAACGTGCTCGTTTGAAGCTTGGATTTAATGCAAACCTTGACATGGTCAAGCACTAACACTGAAGTTCAACCTTCACCACACAACTGATTTTGTGTTCATGCATCTTATTTTGCCCTTCGCTATTATATATATTTTAAACAGATTGAAACAAATGTTAGCAAAATAAAGTTTGGTCTGTATCTATTGTTATTTAGCTACATGCTAACAGAGCACAAATAAAACCAAAACCGAAGTGTTTACCTGGACACTTCCGCTCTCACTAAGGTACCTGTGTCAGCGTTTAACACATAACTGCAATCCGAGTATAAGAATCAAAGGTCTTTCATTGAAAACGCAAAGCTAAAAACGTTAACAACACGGACAGGATGACGCCATTACCGCCCCATAATGCACCGCGGCAATTCCTCTTTAAAAAAAAAACTTTATTGGACAAGAAGAAACGACAAACTCTGCTTGTAGAAAAATTCCTGCTAGATAACGTTGAGTTTTAATTGTTAAACTGTGATGACGTCACAAATAGTTGATGTTGATTACAATGAACAATGTCTCGGTCCAGTTTACAAATGCACTTAACACAGAATATCAACTTTTTCCTAAACAGTTCCATTGTTTTTTTCTTTTTCTGGTCTAAACCTGGGGCACATCCTCCTCACAGCAAGAAGGTCCTGAGTTTAAGTCCTGCATGTTCTCCCAGTGCTTGTGGGTTCCCTCGAGGTACTGCGGTTTTCACCCACAGCCCAAAGACAAGCACATTAGACTAATGGGCTGTTTCGTGTTGCCTGTAGGTGTGAATGGGAGAATGAATGTTTGTGTGGTCAGCTCTGCAATGGTGTACCCCGCCTTCGCCCAGTGTTGACTAATAGGATTAAGTGTTTCGGCAAATGGGTGGTCTAAAACTTTTAACTAACTAGTGCTTTTAACTTCCACACCCCCAAACCTGCACAACATTAAACTTTGAATAACAGACCCAGACACCACATTCTTGGTGCAGGAGCAGTGTTGAGACCTAAAAGCAGGCCACTAAAGCTAGGTGAGCGGTTATCTGAACTGATGTTTCCACGAGTTGTTAAATGGCCAAACACCAAGCTAACCTATTTACTAACAAGAGCATTCAAAGAGCGCAACTGTTCACCACGCCCATGAACCAAAATGTCAAAAATTGTCCTCACACAATGTTACAGAATCCTTTAAAAAAAAAAAAAAGTCCAGATTATCTCCAAAATCGAATGGAGCCTTCCTTGTCCAAAGCCCCACTTTTGGTAGCAACTTCATAAAAATCCTCAAAGTTTTTGTGTAATCCTTCTAACAAACAAAAACCCAACGTAAGGGTAAAATAGAAGCTCCTTAACAAAGATAACACTTATACTCACTGGTGTTTCAAAAATGAGTCAAATAAACATATCCATTAATTTTGTGTAAAAAAAAAATCCACGAAGAACGACCATGTTTGATGCTTACCTTTATTATGTTTGGGTTTTTGTGAAGACATGAGGAATTTGGATGTGTGTTTTACCCTTTGCAGAAAACAGTTTTACAACTTTTCAGTTGTATATTTTCAAAAAATATTCATCATCTCAGTTTTTTTTTTTTTCAAAACAACTGACCATAGGAGGACATACTCTTATAGGTCAACCCTGTTATTACTTGTAAGGTAGAGAAGTGGTGGATCAGTGGTTCAGACTGTCAGTTACTGTTTAGAAGGTTAAGAGTTCAAATCCCATTACCACTTGAGCAAGGCCCTAAATCCTGAACTGCTCAGTTTATTAAACATTATGCATGCAAGAATATAAGTCGCTCTGAATTAGGGCATCTACCAAATGCCGTAAAGGTAAGGGGCTAATATGTAAAACACATGACATCAGGAGGGAATGTGTTTTTAATAGTCTATAATCTGAGCATAAATTACATGACATCAGTGATTATCAACTGGTTACAATCCCATTTTTCTCCCAACACACACTTCACAATGAATTTAAAACAGTGTATACAGGGTGCAAATGTATGGAATCATCATCATCAACCACATAAAGTGTAACGAGATAACATTTACACAATGGGAAGACATTTAACTACCAGGTGAGCAATCAAATACAGAGAAGGCAGGAACAGGAACACGGGCTGCTTTGCATGAAGTTGAACTGCGGGTCTGTACGATGATATAACTTAAGGCAATTTATCCTAACATAAACACAGGGTAAAAACTCCATACACACGACAAGTGCCAGTGACTTTGTAATGAGGGGAAAAAAGAAGAAATGCATAGAATATTCAGTACACAAATACAGATTACCCCCCTCCACGGACTGCTTGACAGTTCAAGTTTTAAAATGCTCACATTTTCATAAATGTTTCTTGACAGAAGCATTTTTAAAAAAGTGGTAATGCATCACACCTTTACAATCTGTATCATTCTGTAGAAATCAGACCAAATGCCAGAGCTTTTAAAAAATGTAAACCTTTGGAAAATGAAGGACAAAAAAAAGATGAGCAATGATTCCTGTTGCTGTTGTCTAAATATTACTTCCACAAGTCGTTAAAATTTACAAACAGTAAGCTAACCTATTTTTTAACAACACATAAACCCATTAATAATCCAAAACTGTGAAGTCTAACAGTTCAGCTAAAAATATCATAATTATAATAATTTATGCAGTCCTTCTGTGCCTATTTAGAGTCACAGATGAAATAAAAATATCCTCCTAGTGTTCCAATTAATTTCCTTCATCTGCTAATAGTTGTAATACAATAAGCAATGTTTTAAAATTCCTACTTAATAAAATTATTTACTGCATTAGTTAATAAACACTTGTGAGCTATACACATTCAGCATTAATATACACAAGGCATAAGAGCAGACAGTGTACATACAGCTAGTTTAAATATCAATGAAAATCACCTATACTGACTCTCTATATGACTCATTACTCAATGAATTATTTAATAAATTAGAAGACTGATCAAAATTTAAACAATCACAGGAAGTAAATCATCTTCAAGCCACTTAAGATCTTTACTGCATATTAGTGTAAATTTCTATAACTTTACATATTTTCTACATAAAATATAAATAAGTAGAAATGAGTATATATATCTATTTGTGTGTGTGCGTGCACACACACTTTGGACAATGGAATATTTATGTACATCTATTTTTACTATTAATAATCATTACAAGTCAATACTTTTAGCCCAAAGCAAAATGAAAGCCATCCAAACTCTCCTGTTATACTGGAAAAGTACATTTTCATCAGGTGTTTTTTATTTACATTTCCAAAGTTACAAAATATCCTGTCTGAAAAGGCTGCAATTTGGAGCCTGTTTAACTCTTGCAAGAATAGGACGTGGACACGTCAGTTCGTCAAAGGCAAGATGATGGCAGTAATAACAGTATACAGATATTTACGTTGGTGTAGCTTCTCAATCATCCAGGCCATGACAATCCTAAAAAGTTTGAGTTGAGGCAACTGGACTTCCTTCTGTGGTTTTTTTAAAGATGTTTTTTTTTTTTTTCTTGATTCAGGTGACCAAACGACCCAATATGCAGAACAGGTAAACAACCTTAGTGGACCCTAACGAGCAATGGAATGGATGGAAGGGACAGTGATTGGCATGTGACTTGAGTTTTTTTCTCAGCCTATATAAAGCTGAAACTTTCCACCAGATTTAACTGATGAAGCTTTTTGGATTAAAAAGTGAAACATCTTCCAAAAAAAAAAAAAAAAACACAAAAAGATGTCCAGTTGCCTCGACGCAAGTTTTTTAGGAGTATACAGATATTAAACTGACAAATATAAACCAGTGAACTTCTGAATACAATAAAACCAGGCACAGGTACACATAATACATTACGTATTTAGGTACACATAATACAACTACATTACGTTTACATACATCACAGTTCATTTCTATGCAAATCAGTACCGTGTTTAGTGTCTGTGACGTGAATAACGTGACTTTTCGCAGTACAACGGCATCCCCATCACAATTTATTACTTGGTTATTTTTCCCCCCACGAAGAAGGCTGTAATAATAGCATGTTTTGATGTGCAAAGACATATACGATGTATGCAAGTTAATGCAATTTAATTTCCCTACAAGTTATGGACAATCTATTCATTGTTTAAATATTTGATATGTGGAAAAATATACACATCATGCCCTTTTAAATTTATATAAAAATATTTTTAAAAATCTGGTTGTGTGTATAAATAAATAATGAATGAAACAATTAAATAAGTGCATGTTCCTATCTGCTGAGGATTTCATGTACTTTAAATAAAAAAATAAAAAAGTGTTAATTTATTTTATTATATCCATCAAACCCTGTACACTCATTAAGTGCTGGAGCACATGAGGCAAGTGAAATGAAATTTATATAGAAAAGTGATAATTTTGTAACCCCTAAAAAATGTAATTTCTCCAAGTATCAAATATTTACTTTTTTCAGGCTCAGGTCAGAAAATTTTAACAATAAACTGCATAAATGCCAGGATGTTTTTTTAAAATATATTTATATACATAGCTTTATTAGTATAGTTTATTATTTAATAGTTTATTAAAATAATTGATGCGCTTATATCCTCTGTACTGTTAAGCTGAGGGAAAGGACTGCCTATCATAGAAGCAGGGCCTATAAAATGTTGGCACACAAGATGATTACGATTAATAAATTTTTGATTTGTCACTTTTGAACGTTGAACTGTTAAATGATTAATGTGAAAGAGTGCGTGGGCCTTCCACTGAGGCTGAGGCCTTCGCTGAAACCTTAGAAGAGTGAAAGAGGGGGGGGAGCCCAAGGTCTGCCACGTAGCTTCAACAACACCTGGAGTAAACAATCTCTCAGCCACTGTCTTCTGTGAGAGCCAGGAATTAATGGTAGCAGAAACTTTAAAACGACAGAACTAAGAGTATATATACCTGTCCTTGAGTGGGGTTTTGGGGGTCTTTGAAAGCTCATTTGGAGATCACACCTGCTGCACTGAACTGCTAGAACTTTGCGGAAGTGTTTCACTCTGACTGAATTAATTGTTCCTGATTTTGAATCCATGCCTCTTCTTGAATTGAACTGTGTCTGCCACGACACTATCACAAAACAGGTCTTTTTATTCCTATTATTTATTAAAAATGGAAAAAGCTACATGCAGGGGTTAAATAATGTCCATTAACTAATGCAGTAAATAACTGTACATTATTAGAGGAAGGTTAAGGTAGGTGTTTTTTTTTTTAACTGAACCTGTATCTAGTTTGGTTGTGTAACTTCACCAAACTGATTATCTAACGCAGTTCAAGGTCAACCTTTAAATGGGGTTTGGGAAAGATCTAACAGTCACATGTTCATAAATCATTATCCGGAAGTCCTGCTGCATACTGCATAACACAATGTGTTCAATCAGAATAAAGAGAAGAAAGAAATGAGGGAAACAAGTTGGAACAAACACGAAAGCACTCACAGGCACACACACACTCCTGTTCAGAGCTGCATGTGAAGTGTCAAAGTGGAGAGTCTGAATCTGAGCTGGTTGGAAATGAGGTGCAGCGTGACAGTGTTGCTTTGTGATGCATCATGTTCTGGGTAAACTCACTGGTAAGAGAAGGGCAGTGATGGTAATAAATGTATGTGTGTGTGTGTGTGTGTGTGTGTGTGTGTGTGTGTGTGTGTGTGTGTGTGTGTGTGTGTGTGTGTGTGTGTGAGATCATAGAGAGAAAATCCAAGGCCTCTGGATAAAAGACAAAATATCGTGCTGGCCTGGATCCTAATCCGAAACATGATCAGACAGTCAGGTACCGCAACGTGGTGTAATCCTGTTGTGCTGAACGCCGTGCTGAGATGGTTTCGGGAATCCAGGAGCTGCGCACTAGTGCTCAAGACGATTTGTGCTCCAACATGTAATAGCGATACATAAATCCTACGACAGCGACCGCAACAGCAGGAATTAACCAAGTGCTCCATGAACTGAAAAATAAAATTAATAAAAGCATAAGGGTACACGGTGAGAGAGAACGCAATAGTGAGACATAGAAAAAGAACACAATACACACAGAAACACAGCCATAGTGAGACTGAGAGTTTAAGAAGATACATATGCAGATAAAAAGATCAGAGAGTGAGAGAGACATAGAGAGATGACAACAGAAAGAAAGCAAGAGACAGGGAGACAGGAAAGAGAGCCAAGACAGCATGAGACAAAGACAGCTACACACAAAGTACCAAGAAAGAGACAAACACAGAGGGTGAGAAAGAGTCACATAGACGGGGTGGTGGGGGGGTATCTGGCACACATGCTAGTCTCACCTGGACTCTTTTGAAGTTGTGATATAAACCTCCTACAGAGATAAACAGACACGTTAAACATCACACCATTACAGAGAAATAGAGGAAGTGAATAAAGAAATTAAGAATGGTTTGTATTTAACACGTCATATCTGAACACTCTAAATCCACTAACTTCACCCCACATCGCTGTAACAATCCAGCTCGTCATTCCCACAACTGTAGTGTCTGATACAGCCAATAATGACTGAACTAAAAACATCTGAAGGGGGTGTCATGTTTCCTTACCTTTGCAGTCTCTTTCTTTCTGTCATCCTGCAACAAAAACACCATGATTTGCATCTCCGCTCCAACAGTGCTCGATACATTCATTTTATCAGACAACAAAAAGTCTGTCTTATCGACTGTTATGAGTGGGCATGAATGAACTAACAAAAAAATATGAAATAACTAAAAAAATAAAGGTGCGTTGTGTAAATAAAATATGTGGGTATTTTTGGCCAGTACCTCATGCAGCTCTCCGATGTAGTACTGCTGGAGCATCTCTCTGGCGTCTGTGGAATGTCCAACGTCCTCGAAGCTCTCTGTAGCATCAGAACCTGCCTGCTCCAGGAGCACCTCTTCACCTCCCGGATGCTGGGATGCAGATCAGACTTGACTGAGATCAGGCTATTACCGTATTTTCCGCTCCATAAGGTGCACCGGATTATAAGGCGCAGTCTCAATTACGGGGTGTATTTCTGTACTTAACCCATACATAAGGCGCACCGTACTATAAGGCGCATGCTAAAGCATATGGACTACAAAAAAAGGTAACGGAAGCAAAAGTGAGTTTCGTTGAACTTTATTCTACTATTTAACAATACACTCACATTATTTTTTAATCAATCCTCTCCCACAAATCCATCAAAGTCCTCATCTTCTGTGCCTGAATTTTTTCAAAGCTGCTCTATTCCCATTTACAACCGCGTAACTGATAGTCTGTAGTTGGAATTGTGCCTCGTAAGCCTGTCTCTTCACTGGTGCCATTTTCGGGGGTCCTTAGACAAACAAATGTTGTTTTGCAGCATACCGGTAGTATATCTACGGGAGGCGTGGTGGAGGTAAGCATACGTACCGTACGTATTAGGTAATGTTCTCTAATTGGTTTATCGCTGCCTGCGTATGTAGTGTACATATTATGTCCCTGTGTCAGCGGAAAATGGTCCCAATCAAGCGGAGCGCTTACCAAAGTCGCACAACATTTTTACAGATTTTGGAACTCAGTGCACACATAAGGCGCACTTGGATTATAAGGCGCACGGCCGATTTTTGAGATAATTTAAGGCTCTTAGGTGCACCTTATAGTGCGGAAAATATGGTACTTTAAATGCCTTCTAAACTTCGATCAACTGTGTCCTCACTGCTGTTATCAGTGTGTGTGTGTGCGAGTGTGTGTGTATGTAATCATTAAATAGATAATTAGGTGAAATATATGACTGCTGTGAATCATTTCTGTGAATTTTACACATTTTA
>JAQMYF010000017.1:11745899-11765103 GCA_030014195.1 Neosilurus mollespiculum | reverse complement strand
AGAGAGAGAGAGAGAGAGAGAGCGAGAGAGAGACAGAGAGAGAGAGAGAGAGAGATAGATTATTAGTTGTTTTTTAGGCTTTTCTCACAACCATCCAGTAGAAATGTACTTCAAAGAGGTAATTTTCACTCCAAGTGCAATTTAGAACCTTTGTAGTTTGAACACCTCATTGTCACACACACACACACACACACACACACACACACACCATATATATATATATTGATTCATATTTATTCATTTATTCATTTTCTAAGATGCTTAATCTTAATTAGAGTTGCAGGGTTGTATTCTCTTGTCCACTGGGTGGCAGTACAACTAAATGTAAAGGGAATGCAAATATTAGAATATTATAATGCCTCAGTGAACATTTCATAATATAATATTCAATTTCTGTAAAAAGGCTAAGTGATTATTGACCAATGGGTGCATAAAGCATGCACATTCACCAATCTTATGCCTGAGAAGAACAAATAATATTAACAAGAGTAAAATTACATTAAGAATGGAGGTTAGGGAGGGTCAGGGAGGGGGTAGCATATTAAACATGATCTTTCCTAAAGCATATTCCTTACATAAATGGCTTGGACTGTGAATCTTACGTCCTCCCACGGCTCTTTCTGCAGACTCCGATAGTCATCTCTGTCTTCTTGGAGCAGACAGCTGGGGATGTTTACACAGGAAATTAGATGGCCATTTTTGCACTCTCTTCTCCCCGTGCCATATGGAGTGCTGCATTATGATCGTTCTACAAGCAGAGAACTCATTACGCAGTGCCACAGTAGTATAAGAAAGCTCATGCATAATAATTCATTCTGTTAAGATGTGGATCGTTTCATGATCAGGGGACAGCCTGCAAGAATATTTGCACTTTCCTTATCTGAATGGAAGACGACATATTATATGTGATATTTCACATTCTGTCATAACTATTGAACATTCGGAGGGGTTTTATATTGTGCTCACCTAACAAGAAATCAAAAGAAGTGTGACTTTGTGAGAAATATCCACGCCCCGTCTTTCCCTGTCTTTCAGGATATTTCTCCGGGTGCACATTTTACCCATGGCACAGGCAATATTTTTAGTCTAAGCCTTTTGACACCTCCAAAACAACTCATTCAATGGCATGAATGTATCAAAATCCTATCCATCATTTTGGAACTTTAAATCACTGCCTATGAAATCATGAAAACAGAAACTACGGGCCTAAGATTTTTCACATATAAAAAGATTTATATAGAGATTAGACGCATGCTTTGCACTTTGCATTTTCCAGGCGACACAGCTCAGCACTGATCGATAATGTGTTACCGTAGACTGGTGTCTGCTGCACGCAGTCCAGCCAATAGGACTAAACAATGAGTTCGGCATCACTACCAGGGCTGGAACAGCCAATGAAGAAGGCAACATATCCCTGCGCATGCCTAGTAGCAGCAGCAGACAAGACAAGAAGCAAGATGCCTGATGGAACCGCTGATGTCAATCGTGATCATTTTAAAGAGCAAGTAATACAAATTCACCACAGGTTCACTTTAACGTGCACTTCAGAAGTTCACAAAATTTCTTTTTGAAAAAAGGTTATTAGAAAGATAACAGAAAGAGAACAACCTGAATTTTTATGAGCCAGGTTATTTTCAAAGAGATCCAAAAAGATAATCATTAGTATCTACTCCAAATTATTCTAAATTACACTTTTAATTCTTGATTCTGATTGGTCAAAGAGTGCTGATTTATTTTCTGCAACTCTGACAGTTGCACACTTCCAAACCCCATGGTAATACAAACACACTTGTTCTAACACATTACAGTTTTTATAGTAACAGCTCATTCACAGGGACTTGTATGGCAGACGATCCACATAATAATAACTAACTTGTACTGTGGATGTTCCACAACATGGAATTTAACTAGGCATCACTGTTTAATAAATAAAATATATTATTGGCAATTTTGGTGTATCACTTCAGGGAAAACTTCGGGAAAGAAAGAAATATTTTGGGAGTGTTAAAAAATTTGGTGTTTTCTGTGTTTGGGGTAAATCAGGGAAACATAGGAAAACATCGGAGTAGTATAGATATACATCGGTATACATCAGTGAATACTGGTACACATCAGTAGTTATTGGTGTAACATTGGTATAAAATTTGGAAAAAATGGGAGCATCATCTGGAGAACATCTGGAACAAATCAGAGTGACATCGGTATAGATCATAATACTGAATCAAAGAACAGAACTTTTTTTTTGGCCATTGGCAAACAAACAGTGAAGTGGACTGTTGATTAGTTGAAATAAACAGACATCCAGACTTTAAGACTTCATCCTTGCACAATAAAAGTAACACTATGCATTTTGAATACTGTAAGTCACTCATCATACTTTCAGTTGCTTCATTATTCTGGTCAGGGATGCGATGGGTATGGAGTCTATCCCTAGAAAACTGGGCATAAAGAAGGGATACATCCTGGTTGGGATGCTGGTTGACTGCATGGAACTATGAACACACATTCACACCAAGGAACAATTTAAAATTACTACTTCATCAAATGGGATATCGTGGGAGGCGGTAAGAAACCAGAAAGCCCAAACGAAACCAGTGTACATATTAGGAGAACATGTGAAACAAAAGAAACCCAAGCTCAGGATTGAACTGTGAAGCCTGGAGCTGTGAGGTGGCATTGCTCACTACTGCACAACCATGGTGGTTATAAACTCATAAACTATAATCCAAAAATAATGGAGCTGCTTATTAACCTGCTTTTAAAGCTGGTTGGGCGAAGAAGGAAATCCAAAAGACAAATTTATAATTATTTTTTTTCAGGAAACAAGAGATTTAGAATGTGGGTGTAAAATAAATTATTAGTGACTGCATTGTGTGTATTGTTGAGGACAAACCCAGTATAATTGTCTCCATTCTGTTATTCTTTATCTTACTGTCAGATTACGGTTGTAGGATTTCATGGCTGTAATTATTACAATGGAAACTAATGTCAAATTTCCCCAGTTTTATAAATCTCAGTGCATAAAGCATTTTAACTGGGCAAAGGTATTAAAGTATTTAAAAAACCTGAGCAAACACTTCAGAATAAAACTGACACTACATGCTAATAGGAAAAAATGATAGATGTCATTAAAAAAAAAAAAAATTAAATAAAACTTATTTAAATGAAGGGTCAGCTACTTCAATATGTGTACTAAATAATAAAACCAAAATATTTCACGGTTAAGACACTGAATTTCTTTATTGTTTAGTCAAGAAAATATTTTGTCATTTTTCAGACGAAAAGAAAAAAAAAAACAATTCTAACAACATTCCACGAATGAACATAGAACATTTTCCAAATGCAATCAATTTCTAAAATCTCACTAAATCTCTAAACATTTGTTGCTTCTGAATAACAAAAAGCTGAATTGGAAAAAAAGTGGTTTAATGTGTTTTGACTCCATTTAATGTTGTTTGTAAAATTTATTACAGAAAGTGACATATACATCATATCATAACAGACAGATAAATTGATTTAGTCTATACTCCACAGGGATGGTGCGATGTGATTGGTTTGCAATCTCAGGATAATTGACAATTATGCAATACAGGTGGGGTTGGTGTCACTGTTGCTATCTCTAGTTTGTTCATGTTTTTATTTGAATTTATTATCTATTTATCTATGAGCACATGTGGGAGCAGGTGTCCATAACTCTTTAGCTTGAAATAATGAAGTATATACTATGCGAACACAATAAATAACAAAGTAAAACAAGATTTCAATAATTTACATTTACATATGTTAACCATAACCCTGAAGCAGGTTAGGTCTGCACGTCAAGTCGAGCTAAAACACTGCCACTAATGGCATTTATGGTTCACCCTACTCGTTCAGAAATGAAAGTAAACTGTGCTCTGTAAAGGTATTTAATACTACGTAGAAACACAAGAAAAACAAACTAAAATTGGATTTTTATGTTTTTATTTTTCCATTTTAAAGCATAAAGTGATTATACTGCTTACTGCCATTTTGATTCAAGCATTATTAAATCAGAAGAATGAATTTTATTCAGATCATGCCTTTAACTTTTAGTGTACACTAATGGACACCATCCACCTCTTTACCATAGTACTTGAATCAAAATGGTCACCAATTCCTAGAAATTCAGAAATCCTAGAAATTCAACAAAATGTCATCACAAAAAAATATGAAGAAAGCTACAAAATATGGCCTTTGTTTTTTTTTAGTTTTTTTTTTAGGTAAACTCCACCCCCCCCTTCAAACTTTGAAAATGTTTTAAAGATGTTGTAATGAAGCATGACCATTGTCGCGCCCTAAAATTTTGGAAAATAATCCATAAACATCTCACTTTAGTTTGCTTTCCTTAAAGTCCCATGCACTAAAAAATGGGGAAAATTATTATTTGATCCCCTGATGATTTTGAAAGTTTGCCCACTTATAAAGAAATGAAAGGTCTATCATTTTCATGGTAGGCCTGTCTTAACAAAGAGAGACAGCATATCAGAATTTAAAAAAATACATAAAAAAATACACTATATAAAGGTTATAAATTAATTTGTGTTTAATCAAATGAAGTAAGTATTTGATCCCTTACCAACCACATAGATTTCTGGCTCACCCAGACTGGTTATGTGTCCATGAGGCACAGATTCATCATAACACTTTAAGAAAGTACTAATCTCACCTTGTTATATGTATAAAAGACATCTGTCCACAGAATTAGTCTCTTCCATTCCAACCTTTCCAACACCAAGGAAAAAAACAAAGAGCTGTCAAAGGACATCAGGGACAAGAGTGTGAAATTGCACAATGCTGGAATGGGCTACAAAACCATGAACAATAAGCTTGGTAAGAAGGAGACAACTGTTTGTACAATAATTAAAAAATGGTAGAAATAAAAAAATGGCCATCATTCACCCTCAGTCTGGAGCTCCATACAAGATCTCGGATTGAAATCCTGCAGCACCCACAATCCCTGTTCAAGAAGCCTTCAGAGAATCCTGAATGCTTCAGAGAAGGCTTGGGAGAATGTGATGTCACTGATGAGACCAGAGATGAGCACTTTGGAATCAACATGCCCTGCTGTTGAAATACTGACTGTGCTGACTTTGACCACCATCCCCACTATCAAACATAGAGGTGAAGGTATTATGCTATGGGTACAGAATGACTTCATCACATTGAAGGGACAATGGACGGAGCCATGTACAGTAAAATATTGGATAACAACCCCCATCCCTCAGCCATGGGATGGGCCCTCCAGCATGACAATGACCCAAAACATGCAGCCATGGAAATAAAACAGTGGCACAAGAAGAAACACTTTAAGGCTATAGAGTGACCTAGCCAGTCTCCAGACCTTATTCTTATCAAAAATCTGTGGAGGGAGCTGAAACTTTGAGTTTCTGAATGGCAGCCTCAAATCCATAAGGAAAGAGAAGGAAGAGAAGTGGACCAAAATCCTTCCTGAGATGTATGAAAACCTGGTGACGAACTACAAGAAACGTCTGACCCCTGTGCTTGACAACCAGGGTTTCTCTTATTAATCTCTTGTATCAAGTCATGTTTTCCTTGGAGATCAAACACTTATTTCACTCAATTGCATGCAAATTAATGTATACCCTTTATACAGTATAGTGTGTTTTTTTTCTTGATATTTTGTTTCTCTGAGTTAAAATAAACCTAGCATAAAATTATAAACTGTTCAATTCTTTGTAAGTGGTAATACTTATAATTACTTTCCTCACTATATACTAAAACAATTGCTCACCTCAGGCTTGGTGAAGACATTCTCTTTTGGGGACTAATCAGCGATACCCACAAAGTCTGAGGCTAATAATCTACTGGTATATAGAATCAACTCAAGGTATTACTTTAAATAAGGTTTTCAAGGATGCATGACATGCTGTGATTATGTAGAGCGACTGGAGCTTAAGACATCAGGTTAGGATAACACACTGGCAAAAAAAAAAGGAAAAAAATCTCCAATAACTAAATCATTTTGTGATTATTATGAAACAAAACAATTCTGTTTTTCATTTCATTCATATATATATATATATATATATACATATAAATATACATACATATACACATAGATATACATACACACAATTTTTTTTGCTGTTTTCGGAAAGTTTTTTGTAAAATCTGAAAGTGCTCCCAGTGTATTGTAATTAACAGCAGTCTCATGTTTATCTGTCGTAACACCATGTAACTACTTCTCACTGCTGCAATATCTGCAAAAGCTCTCCAATATCTGTTTCACTTAGATCTGCCTCTACAACCATTAGGCTGAAACTCAGTGAGCAATACTGAACACTGTAAACCTAGGAGGCCAGGGGTTCAGTCTCAGATGACCAAAGTAATAGGATTCAGCTCAGGCTCTGGATTTGATTTCTCTCCTCATTCTTTCATTAAGAAAACAAAAAATAGAAATAATTTTTAAAAAATAGAGCAATTGAAAAATTCATTAACCTTGCTGAAAACCTTCCCCTCGGGAAAAAGGCACATGACTGTGTTGTCTTTGGAAATTTGTGATGGGTAGTGATGTTAGATGTGAGGCTAAAATATGGTATCTATTAATGGTGGGAAAAGGAAAAGTATATCAATGCATTTATTACAAGGTTCCATTGACTGCGTAATAAGAATGAGGAAAACACTATACATATAGAGCATATTCACCTCCACCAAGGAGGTTATATTTTACCTGTGGTTTGTATGTGTAGAATGACACACAAAGTTGTGTTTTTTCATGAACTCTCTACCAGAAGTAGGGCTTTGGACAAGGAAGACTCCGTTAGATTTCTGTTCCAGGAATTTTAAAGGATTCTTCAATATTGTGAGATAGCACAACTTTTGACATTTTGGTTCATATAAAGGGATTGTCAGGCTTGGTAGAGGTTTGCATTCTCAGAGTCTTACTCAAGTTCATAATGCTCTGAAATACTAGTTATTTCAAGACCAATATCAGAATCCCAAATAAACTCAACTGAAGTCACAATAGTTTTATTCAAGTAGAAGTAGCTTTACTACTTATAGTAATAGTTGTACATTGATTAAGGAAACTTTAGATAACTTGGTCTACTTTTAGTGGAGGCATTTTGGGGGGGGGGGGGGGATTATACAGACAACTGCCTTTCACATGCACCTTCTCAATAACTGCTGAGGATGTGTGAAAAATGGTGATGTGTGTAGCAAATAGAAGACATTTTAGAAATAGAAGAAATGACAGTCTAAATGACTACATGTTTCATTCACTCAAGCACTCTATTTTCTATAACTCTGAGCTTGACAGGAATGAAGTTAATGATTATAAATACAGACTTCTAAACATGCGAGTTGCGATGTTAGCAGTGACAGTCACCAATTTATCACAGATAAAAGCCTCCACATTTCCAAAAATAAGCATCCAACAGGCACATGAGCCTGTGGTGCATGAAAAACTTAAATACCGGTAAAATAACTAGTGTGCCATAAAGAAGCCCTATTATGTCCATTCACTATAATCTAATTCCCACCAAATCGATCACATTTCATAAATAAAAAGAAACACATGAAAAAATTCTCTAATACAATGGCTTTTCAGCTTTATTATACAGCACAAACATTTAACACCAACATTAACACTAAAATTAATTATTTACATAAATACTTTACAAATCTTTTTTTATTTTCGCAAATATCAATATCTGGTAAACTGCATAGTTACCGAAACCACTAACAGGTTCCTAGTCTCCCTTTAACCCAAAAAAGCACCCCCATCACAAGCTGCTGCCAAAATATTTTTTAAAAATTACAATTTTACAACATGGGCAAGATAGGAATTTGTAAGACAAAATAGGAGGATACAAAAAGGTGCTGGAAAATAAGCTTACACTATACATAGGTCACAATTTTTTTTTTTTTTTATCAAATTCAGTTTAAGTATCTATCATAGGAAAAAAGATGAAGGACAAAGGGATCTCAACCATTGGGGAAGGGGTTTGTGACTTTCCCAAAGACAGCTGAGCTGACCTTTACATGACGCTAAATGCCTAATTACTTTCCTTTTTTATAAAGGTTAAACCTTTTTGTACTGCTGGCTGTTGACATATTGATAAAATCTGACACAGCTTTCATTATGCAGTCAACTGAACATTAAAATGAGGGGAAACGACTGAGGTGCAATTCCAGGCAATATGAATTATTATTGTTGTGGTAAGAAAACAAGAGGTTTCTTTTCTTAAAAAGGAATTTGACCAAATAGGAAAAGTCCCTGCTGACAGTGTGGCACTGATTTATATTTAATTATATGAAATGCTTAAAAAGAAAGAACAAAGAAGAGTGACTTAAAAAAATAACATCCCATGAATGAAATAATTACTGTGCAGAAATGTCATGAAGGTAAAACGGCACAATTTGCCATGAAGCTAAAAGTCTGTCTGACTATTGAGTTTGAAAAAGAATCAGAACAGTGATCCACAGGTACATCACTAGCCCTTGCCAATACCCACATGCACAGTTTTTACAGTTCTGGATGTCCAGCCGGTTGCTGACTGTCAGATGCAAGTCTCACCAGCAATTGTAAGTAACGTGCATGTGGACGACACACTGGAAGACCTTTCATACACTGCATTGTTATTAAAAGTAGCTATCATTGAAGCGTGTACGGGCTTGGCATCAGGACAAGGTGCGAAACACAGCCTCTGCAGAAGCAAGTGGAATTTTCTCCTGAAGCTCTGGTTAATCCAAAAGTAAAAGATACAGTTGAGGAAGCCATTGGAGGTTGGTAACCAAACGGCCACAAATTCCACCCACTCCGGGACACCACTGCCTGATATCGCTGGGGACAGAAAGAGTGTGTTCATGGGATATGCTAGACCATGAGGAGTACAAGAATACATCACTAAGTGGATCTGGAACGGTAACAAAATTCACCAAAGTGTACAAACGTAAATATATCTTATTTTATCAAGATGTTTCAGTGGTTCTATAATCCGGGACTCTGAACCCCACGGCAGCAGGATTTTAAAGATGGTCAGAGTACAGAAAAACAAAACAGCAAAGCAATTCGGATTGGTTAAGAAAAACTGGCTAAAATCCACCCCATTAAAATGTGTTTTCTTTGTAATTCATGACTTATAACTGAAACATAAGCCACAAATATGAAAGTTCAATTACTGTAGATTTAAGATTATACACAAATCGAACTTTAGTTTGTGTCCATGATGTACCGATTGGATTTTGTTGGCAGTGCAAAAACCAGAAATGTAGGCGTCATGTGACCCTGATCTCCAATGCTGAATAACTGTTCCAATTATACATAGCATCAGTGATTTTTGATGTACTGAATTCTCAAAAATGCCTTTACCTGGTACCGAAATATACACCCTCCAAGTTTGAATGCATTTTCTCTTCCCACAGTAAACTTATGGGGGTTTGATATTTCCATTGTTCACAGCCATTAAAACTCGCTTTCTGTAACAGTTTTCTTGCTCTTAATTTAACACGAATTGCATTACACAAAGGGGTCCAAAATTGACAAATTCAAACATTGCTATCTCCACCAATAATCAATGGATTTAAAAAAAAAAAAAAAAAAAAAAAAAAAAAAAAACAAAAAAAAAACAGGTATCCTTTCTTTTTTGGTTTTGCAAGCTCTTGCAACAGCGAAATTGAATTCATTTGAATAACTTTGAAAAAATGTCCAAGTGCCTATTGTATAAGCTGTTCCAACAAATTAGGTATTTTTCTTATTTCTTTAATTTAGTTTCTGTAAGCTCTTTCAGATAAAGATTAACATAAATGGGTTTTAAACAACTTCTGAAAAAAGTCCCCAAATTAAACTTCATTCATGACGTCATCCAGCAACTTTCAGAGTGTGCATTATATAAACTAGAGTAGTTTCCCCTGAAACGGTTGGCAACACTAATATTAATAATAGGCAGAAGAAGAGGAGGAGCAATAATAATAATAAGAAGAGCAAGAATAATAAGAGGAAGAGCAAGAAGAAGAAAAGGAGCAATAATAAGAAGAGCAATAATAAGAAGAGCAATAATAAGAAGAGCAATAATAAGATGAGGAGCAAGAAGAAGAGGAATAATAAGGAGAGGAGCAAGAAGAAGAGGAGCAATAATAAGAAGAGCAAGAAGAGGAGCAATAATAATAAGAGCAAGAATAAGACGAGGAGCAAGAAGAAGAGGAGGAGTAATAAAAAGAGCAAGAAGAGGAGCAATAATAATAAGAGCAAGAATAAGAAGCGCAATAATAAGATGAGGAGCAAGAAGAAGAAGAGGAGGAATAATTAGAAGAGCAAGAATAAGAGCAAGAAGAAGAGGAGGAGGAATAATAAGAAGGAGAGGAGCAAGAAGAAGAGGAGCAATAATAAGAAGAGCAAGAAGAAGAGTAATAATAATAATAATGATAAGAAGGGCAATAATAATAATAATAATAATAATAATAAGTTTACATTCACAGGAGCCAACCCACCGGTGTAGATCATGATGACCATGCAGGGAGTCCAGCACGTGTAGTAGGCGGTCATGACAGGCACGAGCACACGCGAAGCCACGTTCGGTGTAGTCCATCGACCGGAACCGTGTCTCCTCAACTTCCTCCGTTGCCTCCTGGCGGCCAACCACAGCCTGAGGTTACAGAAGGTCATGAGGGCCGAGCAGGGGAAGAAGATGAAGCCGGTGAGGGTCAGAGAGTACGACACGTTGCTGGAGTAGGACGGGTTGCACACCAGGGATGCCGAGGAGAAGTACACGTCTATGATTCCCTTCGGGCACGAGATGGGCACGAGCAGGAGCGGAGGGAAGAGCCAGGCGAACGCGATGAGCGCCAGCGCGCGCCTCCGGGTCAGAATGGTGGAGTACTGCAGCGGGTAAAACACGGCCACGTAGCGCTCGAGGCTGATGCTGCACAGCGTGTACATGCACGTGGAATAAACGGTGGCGTTAAAGAAGGCCACGACATGGCAGAACGGATCGGGTCCGTCGCTGTAGTCCTTCACCAGACTCACGCACAGGTTCAGAGGCATGACGATCAACCCGAACGCCGAGTCCGCGCCGGTGAGCGATAATAAAAAGTACCGGGAGTTCCGTGACCACCCCGGTACCGCAGAATAAATCACTGACACCACGGCCACGTTCCCCAAAGTAATCATTACACCCAAAACCAAAATAATCCCGACTTTAATGGGCCGGTGAGCCTCCAGCAGCTTCAGGGTGTCCATGGTCTTTACATCGACCTCGTACAGGTGAGCAGGGAAGGAGACGTTAGTGCACATGATGCTGGGTTTCAAAGGCACTAAAGACAGAAATCCCAGATGATGCTCATGTCTTAAAAGATCTTACTTATGGGTCAACTTGACAAGAAAATGGATTGGAAAAGTAGAAACGCACTTGGGTCCACGTTTTAGGATACAAACAAATATTTACGGAGGAAAAAAGCCTCTACACCTGTTACCAATCAAACTTGAAGTGTCACATGACGTAAAGCATCCAATTAGAGGCATGGCGCAGGTACTGAACCCGGGCAGTCATGTGACACACCCTTGTTAATGTGTCGGGTTTACAGAGAAAAGTTAAAATTCTTTATCACATTTGTTTTCACTATGTAAAGCTGCTTTGGGACAATGTCAGTTGTAAAAAGCGCTATCCAAATAAAATTAAATTGGATATTAAGGATGTGAAGGATAAAAAATAAAGGTTAATACACGAGACAAGAGGTAAATGTTCATTCATTCATTCATTCATTCATTCATTTTCTAAGATCCTATAGGGTTGCGGGGAGGCTGGCGTCCATCTCAGCCGACTCTGGGTGAGGGCAGGGTACACCCTGGACAGCTCACCAGGTCATCGCAGGGTTAACGCACACACACTCACACTCACTCTCACACCTAGGGGTGATTTGGAACAGCCAGTTAGCATACTGTGCATGTTTTTGGACTGTGGGAGGAAACCGAAGTACCCGGAGGAAACCCATGCAAGCAAGCACAGGGAGAACATACGAGCGCCACTCAGAAACGCCCGACCCTGGAAATTGAACCCAGGCCTTCTTGCTTTGAGGTGGACGTGCTAACCACTGTGCCGCCACGCTGCTCTACAAAAGGTGTACCCCGACTTCGCGCAGTGTCAGATGAGATCAGACAGCCTCCCTGTGATCCTGGTAGTACCATTGAGCAGCCCAGCAAGTGATGATGATTGTAAGGTAGTACTATTTCATGTATATTTGTAATGTCTTTTTAGAACCTTACTCATTTTGAAGTGTGTTTTGTGAAAGGAAGGAAAATAAACATTATTTCTTCAAAGTTTTCGCCTTATTTGTAAAGTGTCGTATGTGTGGTAAGGTATTTGTTTTGTTTAATATCTGTAATCTAGAAAAAATGTTGTATATTCCAGCAGGATATTAAAAACATGATGATAAATCTGTTGCATCTCAAGAATGAACCATTTAAACTTTAAAGAGGGGAGATCAATCCAAAGAGGGCCTTTTATTATGTTTTATGGATGAAAAGTTTAGTTTTAGAAAAAGGCTATTTTATTCTGCCAGTAAAAATGCCTTTATGCCTGTAATTAACTATAACCTTGAAATCAGAACTACACAAGCACTGAGGGTATCTCTAAAGCTGCGATCCTTCCTCAGCTTGTCGAAGAGACGGTCTGACTCTCGTACCCTTGTTTTCCTCAGAGTGAATTTAATGAGCCTGATTCAGCTAGAGACAGGATGAGGTCTAGCCCATTAACCAAGTGAGGTTAGTATGGACTTCAGAAGAATGATCTTGTCTCTATACCTGAGCTGTAGGACTTGGTTCATCTATTGGGACGTGTTCATTAAGATACTGACAAGTGCATGCATCATGGCAGGTTTCAGCTGCTTCGCTGCTGAATAGGCTGTTAATGGTTGACTTAGCTGCTCAGGGCCTGGCTCGCTGCACCACCTGACACGCCTCACAGAGCAACAGTTTGGCTAATTAGTTTTTAAAAGAGCATTAGCAAAGGCACTGCTATTTTTGACCTGCAGGACAATGTGGAGCAGCACCGAAATTCACATTTATACTGTAATTATGCTTCACGCTGCAGGCGTCGCTAATGATGCAGCCATTCAGGAGGAATCTGGGTGAGAAGTGCTTTATAAAAAATACTTAAAATACTTACAAATGCTGTATTAGTACCAGATCTCCAGAATAACAAAAATTAGGGTAAACTCTTATTTACTTTTTTAATTATGTGTTATTACATCTATATATTTTTCTATATCTATAAATACAGTATGTTTGTATGATATAAGCCCATTACATTTAGAAAGATGTTGAAACACCGCAAAAGCTTTCCTTCTTACTAGTAAGGCATTAAAAATGACCTTTTATTGCCATGTTGGAATATTTTCACATTCCTACAGTACCCACAGTTCTGTTCAACTAAGGGAAGGCTGAAAAGTTCATAGACTGAATAAGAAGGAGTAATTCCAGTGCAATGAAACTTGAGAACTTCTATACCAAGGGGATCCAACTGCAAATGCAACACCGATGGAAGAAGTGTGTAGACTGCAGGGGAAACTACGTTGAAAAATGAACCACATTTGGTCAAATGCATCCATTGCGTCATGGTCAGCCTATGAATTTTCCAGCCCACCCTCATACCTTCTTCTACTGGTGTAAAAGGATTTAGATTTGGCAGACGCTATTATCTAGAGCAATTTACAATTATAATTTTTATACAACTGAGCAATAAGGGTCTTGCTCAAGGGCCCAACAGTGGTGATAGAACCACTGACCTTTGGATCAGTAACCCATGACTTTAATCACTAAGCCACCACTGCCCTAGTGGAATATTTAGTATATGACAATCTGATGGGTCCTCTATCTTGGGATTAAAAAAAACCATTATATCGGGTGGACAATGCTTGAAACAAAATGAAGGACATTCACAATTTGTCAGGATCACTTGGAGCAGGTGGTGTTCGTCATTATCATGCTTTAAAAATGGAAAATTAATAAACCATACAAATCTCATTTTAGTTTGTTTTTCTTGACTTAACCTTTATAGTGTGCACTTATATCTAAACAGACCCTGTTAGCTACACAGCCCTTAGCTCGGCTCAAGATGTAGAGCTCCCTTTATGTGCCCCTGTAATGGTTGAAATAACCTACAAAAGTCTAATTTGGTTTTCTTTTCTTTGTTTCCACACAGTATGTACTCACTCACTCAGTCACTCATCACTCATTTCCTGAACTGCTTTATCCTTCTAGTGTCCCAGGGAGACCAGTGCCTATCACAGCCGAAACTGGACAAAAAAAGGGTCAACACAACCATTCAAATTCACATCCACACCAAGGGAAAAACTGGAACAGTCTTTTAGCCTAATATGTCTTTGGACTGTGGGAGGAAACTGGAGTACCTGGAAGAAACCCATGCAAGCACATGAAGAACATAAAAACTCCACACAGAAACGAGCAAGCCCCCAACTCGAACCCAGGAACTTCTTGCTGTGAGGCAGACGTGCAGACCACTAGGCCATCGTGCTGCCTTCCACAATCTCATTGTTCATTTTCTGAACCGCTTAATCCTAATTAGGGTCGCGGGGAGGCTGGTGCCCATTTCAGCCGACTCTGGGCGAGGGCAGAGTACACCCTGGACAGCTCGCCAGGCCATCGCAGGGCAGAAACACGCTGCCAACAATGCAGCCTACTCTTGATGAAAATCAAAAGTCTTTTTTACATGCCTCTCACCACAGACAGTGAGAGACATGGCCGGCCTTTGATAACCCAGTCAGCTGAACTGGGGGGACAGCAGTGACAACCCGTTGATAGTGGGGCTTGAACCCCCAACCGTAGGATCAGTGATCCAGCAGCCTACCACCAGGCCCCCTCCACAATCTCTCTTTATTTATTTTTTAAAAGTAGATATTACCTAATTCAACAACTAGCTGTAGAGTTATGAAATAACATAGAGGTTATATGAGGATCTATAGCAATGCCAGAATAGCACTGCATCAATCATAACCAAGAAATCAGATATTACTTCAGTCTTGTATAATATCTATTGACTATCTGCATCTTTAAGAATTGATTTTAAAGTTCTTTCACTCTTCTACTTAAATGAACTTTTCATATTTTATATTCCTTTTCAAACCTTGTGATCTAGTAACAATAGACTCCTCTGCATACCAAGTGTAAAGATAAATACAGTGGTGAGTCAGCTTTATTATGTCAGCTTCATTATGGCCCAGAATTATGAAACACACTGCTAGAAGCTCGGCAGTGCAGCGTCCTCGCTCAAAAATTTTTTTTGTTGGACTTATTTAAAAAAGATAAAATCCAGTGATTCAACCCAGCTGTGTTAAGTAACTCCTAAGATGCTTCATTTTTTTAAATGGATTCAGTGAAGAAAATGAAATGAGTATGCATAATGTAACTAGATTAATTCATTTTAGCCAGAAATAAATCAATATTTTTGGGTTTTTTTTGTTAAGGTCTCCTACAGGAGGCCTGTTAAAGTCTGAGACTGTTTTTACACCCACCACGTTGTTTGTTAGCAAGTTTATGCAAAACGTTATAAACAGATTTTGATGAATTTTGATTTTGAAGGTGATCTGGATCGAATACTGGATCTGGAAATTTTTAAAGATTCTTTAACATTGCGAGATAGGACATGAACTGTGGTATCACAACAAGTCCAGCAGGGGTTGCTGTGTTTTTTTTTTTTGGTATTTCATTCGGCTTGCCATCATCTTTAATTTTATTAAATTTTTTAAATATACACTTCTATATCTTACACAATATAGATTTATCTTTCAAAAGTTTGGGGTCTCCTTGTTTTTGAAAGAAAAGCACTCTTTTGTCAATAAATAAAAATAAAATTGATCAGAAAGACACTCTAGACACTGTTGATGTTGTACATGGTTATTATAGATGGAAACGGCTACATTTATAATGGGATATTTACATAGGAGTACAGAGACCCATTTTCAGCAACTATCACTATCATACTTGTGTTCCAATGGCACACTGTGTTAGGTAATCCAAGTTTGTCATGTTAAAAAGCTTTTTGATATTTAGTAAACTCTTTTGCAGTTATGTCAACACAGATGAAAACTGTTGTGATGATTTAGGCTAGTTGAGTATCTGGAGAATCAGCATTTCTGGGTTTGATTATAGACCCGAAATGGCCATGAATTCATCAGTCTTCTTTTTTTTTGAGAAATTAAGACTTTATCATACAAGAAACTTTCAAAAAAACTGAAGATCTCATATAAAGGTGTGTACTACTCCCTTCACAGAATAGCTCTAACCAGGATAGAAAGCGAAGTCTGAGGCCCAGTGCAAAACTGAGCAAGAGGTCAAGTATATTAGAGTCTCTAGTCACCAGTAGTTGACTTTTGGATTTGCTAGGAAAAGCCATCTCTGAGACTGGTCAGTAAGAGGAGAAGATTAAGAATGTCCACAGAACACAGATTTTTTTTTTTCTTGTACCACAGTACAGTGACCCAAAACACTAAACTATGCAAGAACAATTTGAGAAAAAGCAGATCACATTCCTATTGAGCTGTTGTGTACCAACTTGACCGTATGGTACAGAAGAAGTGCCCATCAGGCCTTTTCGATGCCTTGACTAGATTTCATATTTGTTCTGCAACTTATTTGGTCAATGTAAGTTTGTGTTTTCAGTGAAAATGGAAATTTTTCTGGGTGACTCCAATCTTTTAAAGGGTAGTGTATTTCAATAAAGGTGCAATCTACAGCATTTTACTCAAGAATATTGTGTTGACTTAACAAAAAGCCATTGAGTTAACCTGCCAAAACACATTAGTTCTTTTGAATAACACAGCTGACTCAATTACACTTACAAAAATGCATTTGTTGAATAAATCCAACAAAGGAAGGTTCTTTAAAATAAAAAAAAAGTGTGTTAATTTTTTGAGTGTGTTACTGTTTTTAAAAGGTTATTAAAACAATTGTTTCACTGAATGTATAATACACCCATTTATTTGATATAAAACCGTGTTTTTTTTAATGAAGATTTCATTTGTATAATCTTCTTTTATGTCTTTTTACTTAATATTTTATCTTACATGACTTATTTTTTTTAGTTCATTTGATGTTTTTATTTTTAAACATTTAATTTCCATTGTAACTCTTTTAATTTCCTTAGCATTTTCCCCTTTATATAAATTTTAATTTCATACGTGTTCTATCCCTAATTTTCTATTTGTTTAAAGCATTTTGAGGTGCATCATCATCATCGTCATCGTCACAATAATAATAATAATAATAATAATAATAATTAACACTATGAAATAATGCATACAGGATTATGAAGTGATTTCAGAAATTGACCAGTGGCCATATAGTGTACACCAAAATCGTTTGCTGTCGTTTATTTTCTTGTACTTTTCTAAAAAGTACAAGAATGGACACATGGCCATGTCACCAATGGTAAGGAGAGATAGCAGGCAGACTCATGATATTAAGAGATGACCAATATAGACTGTCCTTATCACACACACACACACACACACACACGCGCACACACACACACACACACACACAGATGATTGCAGGTCTGTGTCAAAATTAACAAATTTGCCGCACTTCCAGAAGTGCACAAAGCACACTAATTATGTTTTTTTTTTTTTTTTTTTTTTTACATTACTGTATTATAGCACAGTGCTGTTGAATTTTCAAATTGTTTTGAGACTTTTTTTTAACAACAGCACTAACTAGTCCTAGTCCTGGTATTGTTTCTATAGTAACAACTTACACAAACATGCTTTACATAAACAGATTTTTGAAATAGTGTGGCATACTGCATCAATCATAACCAAGAAATCAGATCATTAATAATGGTATAATATTATTATACCAATATGTTAAAATTTCCTCTAAGGTGAGAATTTATTTACTTATTTATTTTGCCATGTATTCATTTATTTATTATTAATTACTTAACATTTACGGAAAAAGTCTCCAGTTTCATTAGGATAGTTTTTACTTAGTGAACATGACAAGATGTTTTATCCCATGCCAAAGCAGTGTGTTCATCCGTCTGTCAGTCCGTCCATCACACACTTTTGCTGCATGATGACTGATCATCAATTTGTCGCAGTATTGTAATTTTTTAAACACAACTGCACCTCCGAACCCTCTTAAATAAGCTTAGAAGACCATAATCTTGACCTGCTTTTTCAAGGTCAAATTGAGGTCACTTCCTTCAGAATTGGCCTTTACCATGCAATTACTGATCAACAATTTTTCACTGGGATATGGATCCAGTGGATCTACTTCAGGAAAATTAAGAAATCAAAAAAGCAACAAAGAGAAGTTGGTGAGGGAGTGGCCTTATATAGCTGCTATAATATAACAGAACAGGAACTAACCTGCAGAGCACTAACAGTAAGTCTGCTTTCTCATATCACCATGTTGTTGATTAATTGCCTCTTACACACTGCTGTATCATCTTAATGTTATGTGGACAATTATGAAAATATTAGCATGTAAATATTTGTGGATGACCTCAAAAGATCTTGTCTTCCATAAAAAACAGCAGAATTATTAGTCTAAAAAGCCTCCGGTATGGTTTTCAGCTTCATGCATTAATGCATTCACATTTCCATCCAGACAGTGTGGTTTCTGGGAACATAATAACAAAAGTGCATGAGTGTGTTTATCTAAACCCTTCAGACAGATCTGTGTTTTTGAGCACAGGGAGAGTTCAGAGGCGGTTCTGCCTGTTTCCAGCTGCCCCTCTTTTCTCTTCTCTCTGCAAACAGACACCTGTGACCTTCAGGATATTTTAACTCTCATGTATGTACATCTACGTCACCATTCTACATACTCACTTTAAATCTGTACAGTGGCTGATTCGTGTCATTTTCTCAGTTACATCATCAGTGTTTATAATAAATGCAAAAAATTAGTTTAAAAGCTTCAGGCAAGCAACATGGCTCATGTCTTTGGGTGGAGATAAACTTGATTTGTAGTTTTGAGAAAGCTGCTGCAACAGAAGTAGTTTACTGATGTATTTGCATTGTACTTTATGTAAATCTAGAGGATTCCACAAGGTGGCAGTATTAGAACTCATCAGTATGACAAAAAAAAAAAGAAAAAAGAAAAAGAAAAAAAAAAGCAGTCCATACATACACACACACACACACACACAAATATATATATATATATATATATATATATATATATACACACACACACACACACACA
>JAQMYF010000017.1:11717466-11744726 GCA_030014195.1 Neosilurus mollespiculum | reverse complement strand
CACACACACACACACACACACACACACACACACACACACATATATATATATATATATATATATATATATATATAAACACACACACACACACACACACACACACACACACACACATGATAACCGGAATCCAATCAAATTGTGAGATCAGTAAAGATGCACAGCCCTAGTTGTTACTATAGAAATGACAATTAGAAGGAGCATGTTTATATAAAACGGGGTAAACCTGGGATTTGCAGCTGAACTACTGATAAGTAATTTTCTGGCCAGTCAGGATCCAGGATTCAAGAGTGATGTCATATAAACATTTTTATCCCAAAAGTGCTTGATTTTCATAACATTTCAAAAACATAAGAAAAAAATAACCTGAATAAGATTTGATAGGTGATTCTTAAGATATAAACAGTTTAAGTATTGGTGAATTGTTGGGGTAGAAGTAGAACCAAATAAAAAAATAATCACCTTCTGAGTTTAAACAGTAAGTTTAGTTCATCACGCTGCCCCAATTGATAACATACAAATGTTATTTTGCTGATATGAGCATAAACATTACTATGCTTATTTGCTATTATTATTGTAATAAGTCATTCTAGACTTTAAATGTCTTTCTTTTGAAGCTTAAGTGTGTAAATGATCATCTTGGATGACGAAACTACAAAATCAGATAATGTTAAGTGATGGAACTGTGTGTTTGGGAATATGATCCTCATACCATCTCTGTGATCGATTTAGACCAGTGCTGAATGGTTAATTGCACAATGATTCCAGGTGCTGAAAATGGAAATAATGTCACAAATGAATCCCAGAGCAGCTTTTCTCCCACACTGATAGTGCATGTTATTGATGGTGTTGTTTGAAGAAAACATTTTTGGTCACACTCCACCATGACTGTTGAGGCGTGTTTGCTGTTCCTCTCAGTAAATACAAACTCTATTAGGAATCAGTCTGTGAACTGAAGTGGCGTGGAATCAATAAGGCTTTTGTTATTGGAGTTCTACTGATATATGAGCTGTTAAGCACATTTAATGGAGACGAGAAATAGAGCATTGATTCTTGACTTGGAGCCCTGAATAGAATTGTGAAAAATATTATTAGTGAAGCGCCATAAATAACCATAATAATATACCAAAAATGTAGAAAAGTTTTAATATAAAAGCAAGCAAGCATTCAATTAATATCTCTTTGGTACCAATTTAAGATGGAAGAGGTCCCAGCAGAAATTATGGAGCGGTTATTGAAAGATGTCATTACAACATATAGGATGTTATTATTTGTCAATTGATTTTTGGACCTGGAAATGTTAACATTTAATGAGATGATTGGTGCGTGGCTAAGTACTGTCACCTCACAATGGAAAGGTTCATGGCTCAAATCTTGGCCAAAGACCTTTCTTTATGAAACTTGCATATTCTTCCCATTCTTGTGTGGGTTTCTTCTTGGTACTCTAGTTTCTTCCAACAGTCCAAAGACATTACTTCACCTGGATCCTCTAAACTGCCCATAAGTGTGAATGTGAGTGTGAATGGTTGTTCGTGTCTATGTTAGTTCTGCAATAAACTGGTGACCTTGTCAGAGTGCCACCTTGCCTCTCACTTTGTCAGCTGGGATTGCCTCCAGGTTCCCCCTTGGTCCTGATGGATAACAGATAAGTGGTATAGATAATGGATGCATGGATAGTGATGATTGGTGGGTGGCTCAGTGGTACAGTCATTACCACTGTGTCTTCGCATCAAGAAGATTCTGGATTTGAACCTTGAGCCAGAGTGTAATCTCGCATTCCATTTAAGGGCCAAATGCACTTGCACCTCAGCTGTTTGCTGTTATAGCAGCTGGTATGCTAGTAGTAGGAAACAATACTTCTCTGCAGAGGAAATAGATCTGCTCGTCTGTAAAGTAAGAGCATGTAAGCAGACCACGTCATCATCATCATCATGGGCTGTTACTCATAAATAAGTAGGATGGTTCTTCTTCTTGTTTGTGTACCAGCAAATGGCTAATGAGGTCAATCCTAGATTTGCAAATCCTTTGACAGTGTGGACTTTCAGTAGTAGTCCCCAGAGGAGGAGAGGTGCTGTTGCTGCATTGCCTTTTTTCCCCCCTTCTTTCTCTCTTCTTAGTAGCATTTCACCGTAGGCTCTGTTCATAAAGCTTACACACAGACCTAGACCTTCCAACTTGTCAGTGCTAATCTTTATGATATGTTTTTTAAAATCTGAACTTGGACAATAATAATCATTCACATTGTGTGTCTATAAGAGGGACATGTGTAAATTGATATGGCACTAATGGGTCAGCAGATATGAGCAGGAGCTTGTTGCTGGATTGAAAGTACAGCCATTATCATGTGGTTTCATCAGACACCCCAAAGGCTGGGCTGAAAGATCAAAAGCAGAATCTTTCTAATGGGCTCACCTACAACATATAATCGTCAGGCCCAGGAGTGCGGTGACACACAATAATGAGGCTCTATTAGCCGCCTGTGCCTGTGGAGAACCACAACGTCCTCAGCGGCAGAGAAGAAAAGCAGATTTGCTACGCTGCCCATGTAGGATTTCAGCTCCATTTAAAATGAACCATAGCTCGGTTTTCACAGTGCCTTGCTCCATTTAGTCAGTTAAAACTTTACGAAGATATGACAAACAGCCTAAACTACAACTCTGCAGGAAGTCTGGTTTACCTCATTACATAATGTCACACTTGTTTTTGTCTCTAGGCTTGTCTTGAGTTGTTGTTGTATATTGAAATTATTTCACTGTTCTGAGTTAGTTCTGATCTTGTGATTGGAACTGTTGATTTATTTTCTTTGCAGTTCTTTATTTAAAGAATAACCGGGAGCATTTAATAAATGATTGCACTTACAGAATCCATCAGAGGAACGGACCAAATAAACAGAATGACTTAAGCCCTTCCCTTGACATTGCTCTTTTATTCTTAACAAGATTCGGTGCTTAAAAATCTCATTAGATCCCAAGTGAGAGAAATACAAATTGTTTTGGCTGTGAACTTATATAAATATCAGGAAAACAACAATCCTAGATATTCACTTAAACTATGAGGAGATTATCTGAAACAGTAATCAATCTCATCTTCTCTTGTCTTGTTCTGCTTAGATGGGTCTGTGTCGTGGGGTCAACGGTCTCAGTAGGGAAGTCCAGACACTCTTCTCCTTAGCAACGTCCACTAACTCCTTCGGAAGGATTCTGACTTGTTTACAAGTCAGTCAAGATATCTCCAACGTATCCTGAGTCTGCCATGGGGCCTCCTTCTGGATGGACATGCCCAGAACAAAATTGCAGATTTGAATTCACTTGAATATATGTGCGATCTTTGGGAAGAGTTACAAACAATTTGGAACACAGTGCTCCAGAAGCTGTGGAAAAATCTAAAAAAACAATGCAGCAAGACTGCATAACACACTGTTATTAAGGCCAAAGCCAGAATTCTAGATACTCAGTGTTGTGGTAAAGTTTGCATTTCATGTTTAAGTCATTCATTCATTCATTCATCCTAATTAGGATCACGGAGAGGCTGGCGGCCTGGCGCCCATCTCAGCCGACTCTGGACAAGGACAGGGTACACCCTGAACAGCTCTCCAGGCCATTGCAAGGCCAACACACATACAACCATTGACACTCACACTCACACCTAGGGGCAATTTGGAACAGTCAATTAGCCTACTGCGCATGGTTTTGGACTGTGGGAGTACCAGGAGGAAACCCAAACAAGCATAGGGCGAACATGCAAACTCCACACAGAAACGCACTGAGCCTGGGAATCAAACTTTTAAATCTTATTAAGTTTTATTTCTTTAACTAAAAAAACACAAATAAAAAAATTTCTCAAAATATTTGTACTTCTTTGATTTTTGACAGATGGCCTAATAGCTTTTTTTTTTACATTCTAAGTATAGTAACAAAGACATTAATTAACATCTTGGGAGATAATCAACTATTGAACAAAGTAAAAAAAAGTAAAGCCCCTGTCTTCCATCCAAATTTTCTCGGTGCACTTATATTGTAAATGGCAATACTTGTACCAGTCCTTCGAGATCTCAAAATTTCCTTAATTTTTCCCATTTAGTTTTAACATACTCCATGTGTTTATTATTATTTTTTTGTGAAATACGTATACATTCTGGATCTGATACCTCTATTTAAATTTACAAAGAAGCTCCTAAATTTGTTTTCAGCATTTGTTCATACATATCTAATGGACTTATTTTTTTTTACAATTTGGTCAAAAATAATGAGATCTAAAAAAGAGTTTGGGTTTTTGAGAGCAAATCATTTAAAGTTTTTTTCTTTAAATTTTTTGTTTCATTAAAAAAAAATCTGTTATTAAGAAAAATGTTCTAGTGTTTTTTCAAGTTTTAACTCTACAGTTTTACTGATAAAGCTTAACATTAGGGTCAACGGTACCATCTAATTATTTGTAGCTTAGAGAGGCAGGAAAACAGGGAGTGTTTAATAAAACATAAAGTATTTAATAAAACACCAAGCTCATTTGCACCTCATTAATACACTTTCCTTCTGAAACAACACAAACTGACAGAGTTGTTTTTACCGTCTTTGTTGAGAGTCACAATAATTAAAAGAGTTGCTTGTGGCAGCAGTGCAATTTTTGGCAGTAAATTAAAAAGAAAAGAAAAAGGAAGAGTTCCCCTGTAATGAAATGACATTGATGGAGAAAGGGTGGTTTAGAGAGAATAAGTGGGATGCGATTATATGTAGTTGCTCTGCATGGTTCTGAGATGAAGCAGAGGAAGTGGTGGGTGGCTCTCGGCAGCAGTAGGTGGGACTGGCTCCAAAGATGCTGCTGTGTTTCTTTCATGCTTGGAAAATTTACACAACACAAACACACAAGAGTCCAGCCAACAATTTGAAACAATATGGTGAGCGGTGAGGCTCTTTTTGCAGAAAAATAAAATAGTTTTGTACATTTATGAAGTGCTGTAAGAGTGAAGGAGGAAATGCCCTTGGTCTGCATGCAGTAATGAAGATTTTATAACAGTGGTCTCTGCTTGGTCAAGCTGCAAAATTCATAGCTAGTAGGGTGGACTTCAGGTTTAAACCGCTCTTGAAATATTTTCCAGTTTCAAATACTTAGTCCTGAATGGTTAATACAATACACATACACAGCTGATTATGTATAGAAGGTAAGGTGGCTCAATGTTAGTATTTTCGATTGACAACAAGAAGGACTAGGACAAAAATTCTCTAGAAGCTTTCAAATTTTAGGCATCAGAAGAAAAGGCTTAGTTCTGATTTGTCTCCATAGGAGATTTCCCCTAAGGGTCACTGTGGGGTACAATACCTTTGTGCTACTTACCCTTTTAGGGTGGGGTTCTTATTCTTATTTAAGCTCACACAAACTGCAAGAAGGAGGACTAGGTCAAAAATTCTCCTTAAGCTTTTAAACTTTGGGTATCACCCGAAAAGGGTCAGTGTTGTTATTATCTCTAGAGGAGTAAGGGTAAATGTGGGGTGTTAATACTTTTGCACTACTTAAACTTTGGGGGGGAACTTTTTTTCTCATTCCTCTACATTTAAACTTAGAACGTCACTTTGCACATTATATGTGATTTTACATGAAGGGTGCCAATAAGTCTGGAGTATTTTTTTATACGAGAGAAAGAGAAGTGGTGTAATAGTGAGAGGCGGATACGAATTATTATTCTGTTTTATTTTTCTGCACTTGGGATGGTCACGTAGGTGGATGGATTACTGTAGTGAGCTCGTTGTGATGTTCAGAATAACCCTTGAAGAATTAAATGATTTTATGTGCTAAAATCTGAGTCCAGATGCTCTTTTAAAACATAGTGAATATAAAAGGTCTGACTCTACCATTGCATTGCTCCTGTGACATTTAAATTGTGTATTTAAAAAAAACAAAAATGCTGTGAGCATATGCAAACTTTATTTCTCGTTATCGATTGGTTAAGAAAAAACTCTGCCGTTGCACCATGTTGCTCGGGCTTTGGTCCTGCATGCTGATGTGGGTTTATTTTCAGAACAGCAGACATGATGCACATGTTGCATCTGAATATTAACTGCCACTGAGCTTTTGCATCAGAATATGGGATATGGAGACATCGGTCTGATTCCGACACCTGCAATAGCGCTACAAAAACAGATCTGAAGTCTTATACTTGCCATACTGAGCTTTAGACAACACAAGAATAAATGGAATCCTACAGAATGAACAAGAATGATAGGATTAAACAGGCAGTACAGTGGTGTGGCATCATAGCCTCACAGCAAGAAGGTTATGACAGTTGATTAGAGCCTTCCGTGCAGAATTTCCTGTTTGATGATCTACCTGTGCTTGTGTGGGTTTCCTCCAGGTACTGCGGTCTCCTCCCACAGTCCAATGACATGCAAATTAGGTTAACTGGCTAATGTAAATGGTCCATAGTGTGAGTTTGAGTATGAATAGTTGTTTATGTCTGTGTTAGTACTGCGATAGACTGGCAACATATCCAGAGTGTACCTCACCTCTTGCCCAAGGATATCTGGGATCGTCTTCACCTCACAGGTGACCCTAATGGAAAGGCAGTATAGATAATGGATGAATAGATATTGTATATAGTCTTTAGATGTCATACTTCTTTGCTTTTCACACTTTGATTCATTGTCCATTCTGCTTATCCTGAAAGAACCACTCACACCTAGGGGCAATCCAGAATAGCCAATTAGCCTAATAGGTATGTCATTTTGGACTGTGGGAGGAAACTGTACTACCTAGATGAAATCCTGCAATGAAACCCATCTTGAGAGCAATTCACATAATTCCATGTCCATGTGACCCACTGTGCACACTATTCACTTACTTACGTGACTTTAATAAAGTAGTGTTTTCTAAAATCAGATATGGTAATTTGTGCACATACTGGAAATAACGATAAACATTTGGTTTAAAAAAAAAAAATTAAAATACATTTTTCAATAAATCTTTCACCCCTGTTGGCATAGATATTTCACGCAACATGGAAATTATGTCAGCATCAACTTCCATGTTCAATCTCCCACCTGCTCTCCTCCAACTGCTGCAAAGCAGTATGTTGTTGACTGAGACTACAAAGCAGTTCTGGAGATCACACTTGATAAGGGCATGTGTTAGATGATGTAAATGTAAATCCACCCGTTATCTACTGAGATTATCCATCAGGGTCACACAAAAGCTGGAGCCAATCCCAGCTGATTTCAGGTGAGAGGCTGTAAATGTAAAGTAAACTAAGCTAAACTAAATAAAATAAACCTTAACATAGGTTTCCATTAGGGCTGGTAAGGTGGCGCAGTGGTTAGCATGTCCATCTCACAGCACAAAGGCCTGGGTTTGATTCCTGGGCTTGCATATTCTCCCTGTCCTTGTGTGGGTTTCCACCAGGTACTCAGGTTTCCTCCCACAGTCCAAAAGCATGCACAGTAGGCTAATTGGCTGTTCCAAATTGAAGCATTGAAATTCTTTGTCATTTTTAAATTACTCTCAATCTCCAGAAACAAAATATTTGGCTGCATACATGTAACATATCTTTAGTATCTATGAGACATATGGGTTTTCACCTGCACAAGTCAGGTAATATCATACCAGGTCCAATACCATAACATAACCATAACAGCATAACACAAGTTATCTGGAAGATTTGCCTTCTTGGCAAAACCATCAGAAGGTGGAAGAATTTGAATCTGGATGATGTAACAGCCATCCCTGTCCAGCATCACTCTCTCCTGTCAATCACAGTGAGACGAATCAATTGTTTGGGTTCTGTGAGGTAATTACATGCAGACGAGGATAGATCATGCTTTCCTCTGCTTTCTCGTCACGTTGCATGAGCACTAGTTTGAAAAGTTCCTCCTGGGAGATACCCATGAACTTCACCAAGAAATATGAGACAAAATGAAAGTTTTGGTTGTGAACAATATCAGTATGTTGATGAAAACAAATTGAACTGCATGGAATTAAAAAGTCCAAAACATCAGCTGAACTATGGCAGTGGATTAATGATGCATTGAGTATGTTTTTATAGTGTTATATTTCAGTCTACACTATGGTCACTTTGACCAGTACTTTTTGAAGACAGAGCAATCTTTTGTCGAATTGTGACCTTCGTGTCTTTTTAGATGAAGGGTCTTTTTCCTTAAGTGTCCCTTAAGGGACAGTGTTGAACTTCAACACTTTGATATTGCAAAAACAAATGATGTGAATGTTTGCCTTTTTGTAAGACCATTAAAGATCTACCAACAAGATTAAACACTCAGACTGACATAGAATTTTTATTCATTTATGAATTTTTTGTATTAATAAAAAAGTCCCTGTGATACTATTATATTATTTTTAAACCTTGTTAAAAATTGAAGTGGATGACAGATTGCCATTTAAAATATCCATAAGCAAGCTTGAAATATGATGCATGGAGTAGAGACAAATAATTTCAAAGGCAGAAATTTTCCCTACTTGCTACTTCCTACATGTTGAAAACAAGTATGTGACCCTCCAGCACCAAACCAGTCAGAAGTCTCAAGCCCATATTTTGAGATATAGCTGGTTAATTCATTATTGGGTTAAAATGTCAAAAAATACCTACACTTTACAATTAGTCAAGTGTTTTTTTTTTTATTATTAATAAATAAATTCCTACCAGGCCTGGCAAGCTGTCAAGGGTGTACTCTGCCCTCGCTCAGAGTCGGCTGAGATGGGTGCCAGCCTCCCGGCGACCCTAATTAGGATTAAGCGGTTCCGCATATGATGACAATGAAATTCCTACCATATGCGTGTCAAAGCCTGCATTTAATAAGGAATGCATGACAATTTTTTTTTAAATATCCTCAAAATGCCACAAAATCATCACTCAGGATGGTGTGATATTCGTGGATTCTTCTGCCATGTCTGGTATAAATACTTAGCTTGGAATTCTTGCCATCCAATGATTTGATGTAAGAGTATGAGGGTTTCTTGATAAAGATAACCTGATGACCTCTCTGCATTAAAGTGGCTTTATTATCACACCTTACTCCACCTGACCACATGATAAAGAAACACTATGAGGAGTTCAGAGCTGCACAGTTTCAGCCTCCTACAGTAACCGGAAGTGGGTCAGGGGAAATCTTCAGTGGACAGCCCTCATACAGAATTCCCTCAGCAAACCAATAAAAATGCCTATAAAAACACCTTCAGTGTAAACAAACTTTTCCCTCTCCTTTGCTTGCATGTGTATTATGATCGAAATTACTCCAGACAAAATGATGAGACATGAGAGAATTAACTAACTACAAGTCAGTTAGATTAAAAAAAAAATGCAACAAACACCAAAAGCTTTTTTATAAAGAAGATTTAATTTGGAATTGACTAATCTTGTCATGTTGGGTTCCTGAGTCACGTTTTAAAATAACCATTCTAACACACACTATTATAAGAATGTTCCAAGAGAAATATATTCAGTACCTTTTTTATTTTTGCATTTTTTAAAAATAAACCTTGTAGTTAAAAATTCATTTGTCCACATCATGGTCAAATTTTGTCCTACCAAAAAGGATATGCATAACCTGAAGCTTATTTTATTCTCTTTCAGATAAGAAGTAAATCTTTTTTTTTTTTAATTGACCCATGTGACTGGTTTGGTGCCGGAGGATCACATATTGTCCTTTTTAAACTTTATAATTCTCTTACAATAAAGAGAGCCATTTTTGTATGTTTTTCATCTTTATGTAATAATTTCAGGTCAATCTCTTGAGGCAAAAATTCTGAAGTATGAATGTGTGTGTATGTGTGTTTGCGTGTGTGGAGAGAGAGAGCGAGAGAGACAGAGAGTGAGAGAGAATATAATGGTGAGTGATACTCACATTTAAATCCTTTTTTGTTTATTTCATTTGCGCTTGGATTCTAGGTGTAGGTGGATCCATTACTGAAATTCAAAGAGCTTAAGTGAACTCATTGTTCAGAATAACCCTTAAAAGATTGAGTGATTTTCATCACACCCGTGGATTAAAAGCCTGTATAGCATCATATCATAAGCTGAAGTAGATGAAGTGTGGTTAAAAGTGAGTACGAGTTATTAACTGGACATCCAGCAATCCAGCTTTTCTTATTTTCATCAAGGATGCCAATAATTATGCAGCTTACCATGCATGTGTATGAGAGACAGAAATATGAAGACATTCTCTGCAGCTGAAGCTAATCATTCATCGCTGAATGAGCTGCTCGATGGAGCAGAAGCCCTGAGTCGTCATTCGGCAGTACCAAGAGAACCAAAGCGCTGGAAATGGGGCCAGATGAGACAGACTGTGTGATGGGGTTCTGGTGAACAGAACCTCTCAAAGGCCTGTTTAATCTCCTTTCCCTGCTGCTAATAACAAGCGTATTAGTGGCCACCTCCCCTGCAGGATGTCCACAGGCCTGGAGCAGCTTTATTTATTTATTTATTCTCAATAATAATCTGTTGTAAACAATAATAGAGCCAAACTGGTTGCTGTGCCCAAGTAGTATGGGTTTAAACACTGCATGTGAGACAAAAGTGCCAGTTATTTCTTTTCCAGATAGATGGATTAAAAGTGTGAATCATAAATTTATTTGCAGCAAGGTGGTTATAATAATCATGATAACGTCATTCAATATAATAAGTGGTAACTGAAGGGTAATGTCGTGTTGTTATAGAAAAATAATCAGCGTGGTTACTGTTCCCACTCTGAAGTTCATAATTTTTTTTAAGAGATATATTCCGATGGGCGGCAGTTTTCCCGCGACCCTAATTAGGATTAAACGGATCAGAAAATGAATTAAATGAATGAATGATTTAAAGAGGTATATTCCTTTTATGCAACAAAAAAATTGCCGATGATAAGGTTGAAAATTTTATACATAAGAGTTGTATATTATTCATTATTATACACGAAGGTATGGTGAATAATTCTGAAAAAGTCTGAATAACTGTTTTAGTATATACTACATGGAAATACGTAATAAGAAAAACAAACTAAATTAAGATTTTTTATACCTTTGTACAGACATTTGGTCCTCAGGTCCTCACATTTTTGGTTACTAAAATTAAGATTAGCATTGCATTTATCTGTAGGCAAAGCATTAATTAGTTGCATGCATAATTCATAATGTGTGTGTGTGTGTGTGTGTGTGTGTGTGTGTGTGTGTGTGTGTGTGCGTGTGTGATCTCTTTTGCCCTAACTTTACAATAATGGCTCTATTTTCTGCTCTGTTTTTTTCCCCCCGAAGTTTAGCTGGTGACCTTCGCCTGCCTAGTGGGAGGAGAGAGCTGTTATGGACACTGAAATTGTATATTGAATGAAAAAACCTTCTACCTACTTAGAATGAAAGGCCTTGCCCTTAAATCACTGTTCCACTGTCCCTCTGGACGTAACAGTTTTCCAGGTAAAAATATTTGCCTAGAACACACTTGAAAGCCTCCACTACCTGTCTCTGTTTAAACAGTATGTTGACTGTGGCATATTTGTACAGAGGAAATCATAAATTAATTAACTGTTTGTTTTCACTGTGTGTCTTGTTAGTTTTCTGATAAAGATGCATGGAGAAAAACTCAGGCAGGAGTAAACGAAAAAAGAAAAAGAAACAGGACATTTATGATAAATGGTTTTTCCTGCAGGATAATAACAGCATGAATTTTATTACACGCTTTAAAAATCCACAGTAATTAGCATAAATGTTTTTTGTCATTAAGCACATTTCCCATATAAGATTTGAACCCACGTACAAATATAAAGTGACTGAGTGTTGATTACTAACATGGGCAGATATTGCATTTTGGGAAGGAAGCTTTGGTGTTTAAAAACAAAAGTTGTTTGTTGTTTTTTGTGTTTTGATTTTAATGGCAATTGTGGACTGTACTTGCGCATTGTAAATAATTAAAAATATTTATTTCATGGCTCATTTGAATACTTGTATCTGATTGGTCAGGTCAATGTTTAATATGTGGCTCATTTTATTATTCGATTCTGATTGGTTAGTTCAATATTTATAACATGGCTAATTTAAATACTTAATTTCAATTCATTAGTTCAATAATCATTTCATGGTTCACTTGATTACTCGATTCTGGTTGGTCAGTTTAATATTTATTAAATACTTCATTTGATTACTCGATTTTGATTGGTCAGTTCAATATTTATTACACAGTTCATTTGAATACTCGATTCTGATTGGTCAGTTTTGGTTTTCTACACTCTGTAACATGTTTATAATAGACCATTTCTAAGTATTACACACCATTGTTATGAAGTGAGTCAGTAGCTGAAACAATAAAATAATTTAAAAAATCCTTAAATCATTGTTTCATAAGGTGTTTTGTAATAAACAGTAACCTGTACAGCAAGTCCATCATTAACACAACCCATTCAGGGTGATGCAATATTCCTCTTCTGGACATCGGGGATCCTGATCTCCCTGCCAAGGTCTGTTATTTTCTAATTAATGACCAGCACACTGTACATTAGCCCTTACTTAAAATTCATTCACATTTTTAAATTCAATTGTAAATCTTACTTTTAAAATGTATGAGAACTCCCTTATATTATAAATCAGTTAGGTAGCACTTATGGATATTTTCACCTTGAGCGATTAATTTTCCTAATTACCATGTGATCTCTGACTGCTTTGGAGATTTATTAGATATATTGAAATTCAAGTTACTGGTTTTCTTAACACACACAACCCTATTTATGTGGCACCTATAGAAGTGAGAACAATGCACCTGTGCTTTACACCTTCATTTAGTTTGACATTCTCACCACCGCTGTGTCAAACAATTTGTCAATTGTTGCATTATTTATATGTAAATTGTTATGTACGCCTTGTGAAAGCCAGTTGTGACCAATCACCCGTAGATGGTTTTATTAAAAGGCCAGCAGTACATTCTCTTTATCTCAGCACTTCCAGTCAGCCAGCTCACCTTGTCACACCAAGAGAGTTGAAAAGACCGGCTATATTTCCTGAGTGTGCGTCTGCGTATGTGTGCAACATAGTGCTAATCTAAGTACTGCCAATAAAGGTAGGTTTTCAGCTGTTGTTTGAAGACACCCAGTGACTCAGCTGTCTGGACATCTAGAAGTTCATTCCACCACCTTGAAACAGAGAAAAGTTTAGATGCATTTCCCCCTTGTCCCTTGGATGAAGGAGGGACCAGGCTAGCTTCTGAACCAAATCAATTTTGAACCTAGCTTACTGTTTAATTCTGAGTCTCTTGTATTTTCTGTCATTAGGCACTGCTAACTAGCAATCTATACTAAGCAAACAAACATTAAGCAATTATATAAAGCAAGGAGCAAACCCAAAATGCTATATTTATGTTTTTATTTACAGTAGGATAGGTACATATGAATAGTAAGCTATATTGTTATCAAAAAAAGATTGCAAACAGCAGTTTATTGCCAAAAGTCCATGTCCAAATAAGCTAAATAAAAAGAGGTTTTCACTTCCTTCAGTCATCATGCAGCAGCTCAGCGTCCTGATCCTTCCACTCACAACTGACTTCCAGAGAAGGTCGGCTTCTGACCTCAGCATTGCTGAGCTGAAAGCAGAGTATCCCGAATGCCGTAAGAATACAGATAAGCTGGGCTTCAGTGGGTTTTAATCAGTTTAAATAGATTGCGCTGCCACAGAAATATATGAAGAAAAAAAATCACGTTAGACAACCTGAGAGAAATGATTACTGATTCTGAATGAAATAACCATGACGTTATATGTATACAGTACATATTTGACAAAATCTTTAGTTGAATCATAGAGGAAGCAGAGCTTCTCTTGGAGTCTTAGAGCAGCCACCATAAACACATACATGTATATACACACACAGTATGTATATAGCCACCAAGGAACCTATCAGTCATGTAAGAGTCTTAATTAGCTTATTAAATTTAATGACCATTTCCACAAAATACACAGCTGTTTTTTTTTTTCAAACCAACATACCTGCATAATGAAAAAAAAACAAACCTATGTAAATAAAATATTTATATTCTACTGTTTATAGCTGGTTAGCATAAAGCTAGCTGGTTTTCTGAAGGCCTGTAGTCCATTAAATTGCATTTTGGTTGGGGTGGGGTGGGGGGTGGGACTCATATTAGTTCATATTTTTGCACTTTTTGTGGAATTTATGTAGAATTCTAACATATGTTTGTACTATTCTTGTTCATTTTGTGGAATTCATCTAGACTGAAAAACCGGCACTTCCAGTTTGTTAGCGCTAGTAGCACTAGTGGAACCTATAGCATGACATCACTTTGTTTGGAGTCAGACACGGACGCAAGTGGGGTATAACTTTAAATGCACTTTTTTTTCGGAAAGTAAGCAGGTAATAATCCTAAGGGGAAATGTGAAAACAGACAGAGGTCAAAACACTGATCAAACAGTTCATCTAAGGCATAAGCAGAGGCGAAGTAAGCAAACAAGTATTATTGAAACTAAAAAAATCATTATGTATATGTATAAGAAATACTTTCTTATAACGAGCCACAACTATTTTTTATTTTTTATTTTTCTATGGTGACATTAAGGTTACTGCATATGAGCTCATATCCTAGGGGTAGGTTACCAATCAGAATGCAGAATTGGTCTAGCGACCTAGGAGAAAATATACATACACACACACACACACACACACGCACACACACACACACACATAACCATAACAACATAGCACAAGATATCTGGAAGATTAGATTTTTCTTCTTGTCTCACGAGGGGCAAAACCATAAGGAGGTTGAAGAATTTGAATTGGGATGATGTAACACCCATCCATATCCAGCATATACTTTTTCCTGTCAATCAGAGAGAGACAGACCAATTGTTTGGATTCTGGGAGCTAATTACATGCAGAAGAGGGTAGATAGTGCTTTCCTCTACTTCCCTGTCACGTAGCATAAGCAGCAGTTTGAAAAGTTCCTCCTTGGAGAAACTTAAATGAATGCAACTTCAACAAGGCAATATGGCAAAAGAAAAAAAAAATGCGACAGTATGCTGGTGAAGAAATTGTCTGTATTCACTGCACTATTTTTCTCCCCACTCTGCTCAAACCCATTAACTTCTAAAGCTACAATCCTCATGATAATACTGCCATTATCATTACTGTCATTTCGGCTTCTACAATGCTAACCAGAGTCTCTACACTAAACCGGTCACATATGATGCACAACAGATAAAAAATATAAAAGGGCAAATTCCTCAGACAATTGTGGGTGTGTTATTGATGTGCCATGTGAATGTAGTCATAGACCCTTGTCATGGAGTTTTGAAAACCTCCAACCAAAGTTATTTTTAATGTCAGGTCTATTTCCTAGGTGTATTGTGTGATGTCCTACAGCTATGTTACAATATATTAATTTTTATGAGATTTTAAATCTGATGCACTCAGAATCATGTCATCTTTTTATAGTACTCATATGACTGTCGTACATTAATCCCATGACATATTTGTGACACCGTTAATTGGAGGATATGTGCAGTGAGCTAGTGAACTACAACATATTAGACAGCAATCTGATAACTCATTTCACATCATGTACCCACACCCTTAACTAAAACTTTGTGTCTCCCTCTTATCGTGAAGAAAAATGCATGCGTATGTGGCTGAGTAGTGAGAGAAAAACATTCTCTTAGGGCAATGAATCGCAGGTTATTTGTGAAATGGGTTTAACTCAGTACAGCTGCATTGTACACTGCATTGCATCTGGGACTTTAATTCCTGAGTTTATATTATGCTAACTATTGTATATATTGTATGTAATTATAAACTATGTTATGTACATAATATTACTATTCTACCTTAGAATTTGATTTCCTATTATTCTGGCATTAAATATAGCTGGAAAATGGTTGTTCTTAATTAAACAACCATTAAATATAAACTAACAGCAAATCCTGACCATTATCTTTTACATGTAATGTTGAATCATTTTTTTCACTCCTATTAAATACAATTCTGTCTGCACTACACATAACTCTAACATCATTGAGGCACATAACCTCTAACCTCTTACAGGAATAATGAAAATACAACAGCAACCGACAAATTAGCATCAGAAACACTAACCACATCACGAATAGTTCAATATAAATATATTTTCAGTTTCAGAGTGGAGTTTTCTTAATTATTGATTATTTTCTGACCTATGCCCCATTTTCCATTACATGAGATGGGCTTGTTTTGTATGAAAAACTCACACACCTACACATTCCATCCAGGACAACATGCGAGGCTCACAAATGAAACATCCGAATCCAAAACGCTACAAGCAATTTGGTCTGTTTTGCCCCTCAGATGGTAAAATCTCAGAGGATCCCATTGGTAAACTCTGACCTTCTTCACTCTGCCTGTCACATCGAGACCACGATGAATTGCAAATGTTATTCCAGAACATATTTCTTGTTTGCATGTGACATTCATCTATTTTATCAAGCTCTTTCATGAATGTTTGTACTAGGGAAATCAATAGAAGACGTCAGGTGAAATGATGGCACTGATTATTTTGCTGGGTTCTTTATTGGGAGGTTGAGTGGAGTGTTCTGGTCTGAAATATGTGCTAGGATATTGAGCATTATAGTGCTAGAATATTTCTGCACAACATTCTCGCAAAACAGGTCTAAAATTGATCAGGTGTTTCCTCACTGGAGCAAAATGTGAAAGAGACTATTATACCTTTTCCATGATGGTATGCAGTTTTAGTGCCATGACTGTTTAAATTTCCCTACAACAGCACATCTTGAGTTCTTTACCAGAATATTGGTTATCAGACTTTTGGTTGTATTAACCAATATAATTATATATTTTTTGTAAAATATAATTAATTATAATTAATTAAATTTGTTGGTGCTAAAAATCATAATTGATTGTCACTAGTTTGGGAAAAAATAAAATTAAGTGATAAATATGGATCATGTATTACGGTTAGGAGCCAGCTCAGATTACAGTTCTTCAGATGCTTATGTATTCTTTAATCTGTGAGTCACCCTGTACAGACGCTAAGGAAAGCTAAGCTGGACTCTCTGGGTTGTCACATATACAGGCCTTGACATCCCCATTCTTTTATCCTTTGGGATTAGTTAGGAAACACCAATCGTAGATAAGTGATATGACTTAACATGTTACTATACAGTTGACCAAGCAACCAATGTCAACTGTTTGAGGCAACCAATATTTTGGTTGGGCAGATTTCAACCATTCATATTGGTTGGATTTAACTAATATATCGATTGTTTCAACCGAACTGTTTTTTTTTTCAGTGTCTAAAAATATGGATTTAGGTGGATTTTTTTTTTATGTTGGACCCAGAGGCAATCCCAAAAATACTAGGTGTGAGGTGGGAACACATTGTGGATTGCATGCCAGTTCATCAGTCAGTCCATTTCAGGGACCAGTTCACCATACAGAGTGTTTCTGGAAGGCAGGAGGCACCAGAAGTACCTGATGAATCCACACCAACACAGAAAGAACATGTGAAACTATAGGCCATAATCCAAGCCCAGGATTAAACAGGAAGCCATGGAGCTGTGTACCAACAATGATACTCACTATACCTCTAAGCACATGCACACCAATTCACTGCTTCCAGGTCTGCCTGTCTGTCCGTCTGTCTCTCCAGTTTCCAGCTTCTCTATCTGAAACACACACAGAAAACACATAAGTAGGACTACTAATTAGCCGCAGGTGCATTCAGTCCCTTATCTGCCGGCTTCACCCAACTTCTCTTACAGTCAAACCCTCGCTGCCAAATAGGCATAATAAATAAACATGAAATACAGTGTTATCTCTTGGAAATGAAATGGAATCAGCCATGTTTTGTTGAACCCATTTACTTACTCATGTACGTGAGTCAGTGACCCCTGCACAGAGTGCAATGATATTAGTAAATCTCGCCATCTTGGGGTGGAGTGAGAATGCAGAACACTTGATCTCAGACTTTTCCACTTTCTATGAATCATTGTTGCGCTGTCAAGTTATCACACATTGGCAAGATCTTTCCTCCGGTCACATGATCTTGTTATTGTTATAGCTGTTGTGAACAGACGCAGAACCAAGACAAGAAAGTGAATTAAAATAAGAGATACTAAGCCTGTGAGCTGGGGTGGTTTTGCTGGGAAACCATTGAATTGAGCCAAAATGAAGTGCTAAAGCTAAGGATAAAACTCATAGACCATTCACTATTTAATATCTCTAATGTTAACTAGTTAATGTGTATATCATTAATAGTTATAATGTTAATGTAAGGCAAAAAAAAAAAAAAAGACAAACAGGTCAAGCAGGGTACAGTGTCGGCTAGAACGGCATACATTGTGTAAGTAATGTGTTGCACTAACCTGGACCACCAGCAGAGCTTCGTAGAGTGTGTGGAACCGTTTTCCTGTTACACAATACACAATTTCCTCCGGGATAAATAAACTATTCTGATCCTAATTAGTATGATTCTGATTTAACTCATTGTTTAACCCCCAGTGCCACTATATGCTTATATTTTAAAATTTCCAATATAACTATTTAACTCTAACAGAAGAGTGTTACTTGTAGGTTGGTTTCTTATATTAGGATTTTTCTTAAATGTACCTAAAGATCTGAAAATGTAATGCCATAGCAATAATTTCCCTGTACAGGACTTATTACTTGGCATGAGAGGTTCGTTATGAAAGAGCAGATTTCACAGTTCTATAGGGAGGAGGTAAATGTGAGAACATTGGACTCATTCTGCATGGATGACATTTGCACATTGTCCAGGTCCCCTCACCTCTCTCTCTCTCTCTCTCTCTCTCTCTCTCTCTTTCTCTCTCTCTCTTTGAGTCCTTGACTGACCCTATAACCCTGCCTATCTTCTTGTCTATAGCCAGGGCAGGATTCTGGTAAATGGATGCTGGTTATGGGAGGTTTATGTCCTGTGTACGCACAAAGAAAAAGATTGTAGCATTTGGCAAATTTTGATTAGCATTTCAGTGTCTAGTGGGTTTAGTGGAGCTCTCCATTCTCTACAAATAAGCATAAATTAAAATGGCTGGTAAACCAAAGGCACCCAAGTAGAGCTGGATGTCCTGCTTAGATTGAAGACCTCATTCTTTTAAAGTTCAATTCAAGAATTAGAATTTTATTTGTGAATCACTTTTAACAGTGAACATAGTCACAAATGAATTTTAGAAAACTTTTGAACATTAATATTAAGCATATGAGTTTATAATGTATACTTGATGAGCAAGACTGAGGGGAAGATGACAGGGAACAAAAACTCATGATTAAGGAACCTCTGTAAAATATCAGTGACTTCAGATAAGATATCCTTTAATTTTTCTTCTGTGACTCTGTCCTAAAGTAAAAAAAGTGTAACTATGTAACCAGGAAATTCATAATAGTTAAGAACTATAATCCATTATAGTTATAAATATTGTAATCGCTGCCATTGGTATGGTTGTTTGTGAACAACATCCTGACCAAAGTTGATGGAGACACTGCCCTACCTGAGTCCTATAAATAATTTGATTTCATCAAAGGTGAAGGTCAGAGTAAGTTTTGAAGATATGGTACTTATAACCTTGAAAAGAGTGCTGATAGGCATGACAATACAATGAAATACTCATAGGAAACCATATGTGTCAAATAAGACAATTACCTTTAAACTTTGGTCACTTTTAAAGGTCAAACCCCAGCCATCTTTAACAAAAAAAGAGGGTTTCTTCACCCCTCTAATTTGGTCATATTCACATACTAGAGAACATATCATGAGACAAACACATGGGTAATTAAAACCAGTACCCATGTATTGCCCATTTGCGACATTATCCATGCTGTATGGTGACTATACCTTGCACTCTTTGAAGGTGCAGGAATGATGGTGATCTTTCTGATTGTGATCCATCCAGATCTGTTTCTTTACATAATAAAAAGCTGCTAGCAAAAGGCTTCTTTAAACAAATATGCTTTTAACCTACACTAAAATACTGAGCCTAAGTCTGTTCCATAACTGTGGGGCATTATCAGAAAAAAGCTCTGCTCTTGCTTGAGACTTTACTCTTCAAAGTGTCAACAAATAGTCTGGACATTTTACTCTAAGTAGGCATGACAGGTCATAGAAGATCAGATGTTTGCATCAGATAGGTCAATAGTAGCATTTTATAATCAGTGTGAAATTTGATTGAGAGATGAATAAGATAAATAACACACACACACACACACACACACACACACACACACACACACACACTTTGTCTAGAAGTGTGCCTTGGGATCCCGATGGACTCTGTAATACACACATATGGATACACACTCATGTGCATGAACACTTGGTCATATGGCCAACAAATGATGCCATCAGCTTAAAAGATGGACTTTTTCCCAGAAAGGATAAAAGATGAATTTGAAGGATTTAATTGGTTATTTTATTGGATTTGACAGTCAGCCAATAAAGGTTTTGCAAAAAAAAAAAAAAAAAAAAAGTAGCTGAAAGTGCTCTGTTATTTATTTTGTGAAAGTGGTTTGTCATTTCGTATGATCTTGATAGAATTTCAGGTAATTGGTATCGAAAAAAGAAATTGGTCTGAGATTTTACTTCATATCTTTTGCGAGATGACACCTCACAAATAGAACCCACCCAGAGAACCATTTTCTCAACAAATCTTCCCAAGGACAATATGATGATAGGGAGATGGCAGACTGATGCATCCAAACGGGTCTATGGCGGTGTACAAATGTTCAAATTGTATAAAGATTTTGCATTAAATTATGAGGTTTGTTCACCAAACAAGTTCCTGTGAAACTCTTCATACAGGAACAATTAAGTACAATATTAAAGCTACTTAATACACTGTAATCTTGTGATCAGAACTGATTATTCAAAAGAGCTGTGAAGTAAACTCTCAGGAAACCCCAACAAAAATTATTTGATTCAGGATATCTTAAAATATCCGATTGGTATTTTATTCCAATTTTCTTACTGATTTAGAGCCTGCTCCCACCAACCAAGTTTTTCCCTATTACATGACAACTACTATCTAGGAAGGGTGAAAGACAAGAAAGTGCTTCCTTTGAGGGGTGTGATGCCAGCCAACAAAATTTTTTAAAACTACTGGACATGCAATGTCAGGAGCGGCGTAACACACTTGGAGGAATGCGCTATCCACCCCTTGTATGCATGAGATCACAGACACCCGTGAATGGCCAGTAATCGCTCTAAGTGACAGGTTAGAGATCGTATACCATCCCTCTCTCCCTGAAATCTTGGCCAATTTACTCTCTGGGCTCCCAGACATGACTAGCTTCATGAGGCTACATACTCTCGGGTGGTAGTGGAGCACCTTGTCAATGTACCACTTGGAAGATCTTTTCCCGTCAATATTCTGAATAAATACAACTGTTTGTGTAAATAAACTTAATTTTACTTGTAAGCTCAGAATGTTTTTTAATAACGTTTCTAAATGCAATTGTCTCATTAAAAAATACAGTATTGATTGCTTTGTTGCTTGAGCAAACTGGTAAAAAGGATTCATGACTTCAGACAAGCTGCTTGGTTTTATTAACATTAACCATCCACTAGACCAACACCGTTCTTCAAAGTAATGAGAAAATAGTATTTTCATTCATTCATTTTCACAACCGCTTAATCCTAATTAGAGCAAAGGCAGAGTACACCCTGGACAGCTGGCCAGGCCATCGTAGGGCAGAAACACGCTGACAAGCAATGCAGCCTACTCTTTACGAACGTCAGCAATGGTTCTTTTACATGCCTCTCACCACAGACAGTGAGAGACATATCTGGCCTTTGATAACCCAGTTAGCTAACCGGTGACAGTGGGGCTTGAACCCCCGACCTTGGGATCAGTAATCCAGCACCCTACCACCGGGCCACCACTGCCCCTCACAAGTATAGCATTTGCATTTTTTTTAATCAATTCACTTTGCGTCCTGAATAATTCTATACTTCAGCAACTCGAACTCGGATATCAGATTCTGTGATTGTTATACCGTTTTTCATACCACTGAATGAGAAACAATATTACAGAGATGTCAGAAATAAAAATCAGAAAGAAGCAGACAAAGCCAGGAACAGAAAATGATGGAAAAGAGAAAAGGAAATCGGTTCAGTGGACTGTATCATGGCACTCAGATAAGTGCTTGTATAAACAGCAGTACAGTTTCAACACTTCACCATCATCTAGTCGAGCTCAGAGAACCATTACACCTCCACCGTTTCATCAACTTTTAACATTATGATACACAAGAGATAAAACACTGAAAACTGTTCTGTAAGGAGGCACATTTTAGGCATATAGTTTATATGCAGAGATACTTTTAATACACTTTATGCACTTATAACAAATATTTTGTATCTTTTCCAGGCATTTCAGTTTATTTTTTTTATAAAGTCTAAACTACTATGTTAAACACAATTGCTTGGTTCATTTTGTGTATCTGTGTTTACTAAGGCAAATTAACAGTGGCAAGGTTTTTATTTAATTTGGATTTTTTTTCTCTCCTGTAAAGAAACCATGATGATTTAAAGGATGAACTGAGCTTTCATTAGTGGGGCTCATTTTTTTTTTTTTTACAACTTTATCTGTTAAAAAATAAATTAATTAATATCTCTTCTAAAGATAAACAGTGTCTCCAATTAGGATGTGTCTCTGATTAAAATTTATTTCCAATAAAGATGTTTCTCATCTGATCTTCCCTGTGGACCTTTTCATAGACAATGCTTTTAATGAATGACTAATTCTATATGTGTATTTAATATCAGGCTCGGGGCAGTGATGGCCCGGTGGTAGGGTGCTGGATTACTGATCTGAAGGTCGGAGGCTCAAGCCCCACTATCACACTATCAATATGTTATTGATGTCCTCCCAGTGCAGCTAACTCGCTTATCAAAGCCAGCCATTTCTCTCACTGTCTGTGGTGTCATGCAGAAGAACCATTGTTGACTTTCAAAAAGAGTGTTTCTGCCCTGCGATGGCCGGTCGAGCTGTCCAGAGTGTACTCTGCCCTCGCCCTGAGTCGGCTGAGATGGGCGCCAGCCTCCCTACGACTCAAATTAGGATTAAGCGGTTCAGAAAATGAATGAATGAATGAGTATCAGGCTCAATTCACATTATACAACTCTTTCAGCAAAAACATCCTTTGTGTCATGGCATAGTGCTATTTTATTAAACAGATAATATCAGTGAACTTAGTGTTGTCTCCCTTCTTTGCTTCTTGATCTTATCCAGTACTATCAGGTTGTGGTGAAGCATTTACAAATTTGAGCTCCCTATCTGTTAACTGTTTAATTGCAGCCATTAGGTTATCTTTCTTTTGACCTAACATTGCAAAAACTCAAAGTCAGAATAATATACAAGCTAGACAGATGTTTATTTTAGCTAAACTACACCCAATAAGAGTAACTAAAGTAATTTCGAGACAGGTCTGTTCATCAGAATACCAGTGTGTACCATTTCTGTATTAAATCAAAGGTGTAACCCAACTCTGAACACAACCCAAGGTTTCCTTATTACTCTGTCACAGAATGTTTTTTTTCAGTGTTCATTAGCTGGTTCATGGTGTTCTCATTAACATTCTCATCCTAGACAGGGCTTTGTGTAAAGCTGCTTTGTGACAGTATCTTATCATTAAAATATTATTTTACAAAATTTTATTTAACAAGGCAAGGCGAGGTGGACATAGCTGAACTTTTAATATTTTCAATGTTCAGTTCAGCTGTAACCACTGAGCCTGAGGTGAATAATTGTTTTATTATACAGTCATGGACAGTATTTTGTTGCATGTGTGCCTAATACGGACAAAAACTGATAACTTCACTTCTGATTAACCAATTTTTATTAACTATGGGTTAAATTAATCCTACAACTATACAGGTTGTTTGGTGAAAGCAACAGGAAATTTATTTCTACTTTTTACAGCTAATTAAATACAAACATATCCATTCTAGGCTGGATAAAAGCCTTGTCATAATCATGCAACATCAAATTCTGGATCAAAATAATAATAATAATAAAAAAATAATAAACAGTGCAGTTAATATACATAAAAGTCAGATAGAGCAGCTTTCAGGCAATTTATGACCAAAGCTTAAATGGCTTGGTGGATATCAAGAATCTTGAATAAAATCTTTTTGAAACTGTAGAAACTTTTAAGATCCATTAAAAGCAAATGGAAAGAATTTGCGAGCAGTAGTGAGAAACACCCTTGGTACACATAGGTAAGCTAGGACATCATGGTTTAAGGTCACCTCCAGTACATAGGTATCACAAAGCTATGTAAGATGGGTGGTAACATTAACAGACGCAAATATCAACAGATTGCTTCCCATTAAGTTTCCAACCTACAAGTGGCTGAGATTTCTCACCATAGGGTTCATAACAGACTGTTTTCTGACCATTTGATGAACGAGCTGCCCTCTAAAATAGCTTACTTGTGTATTAAAAATGGATTACAAGTGTCTTGGGCCTCAATAATTTTTAGTAACACTTACAAATATTTATTATTTGTAATTTGAACATCATGAAGGTGTCTGATTCTTTTAATATGATAATTATTCATCATGACAAGCACCTGGGAGTACTCGGAAGCTATGAATGAATTGCCCATTGGAATCAATAAACTTGTGTGATCATATCTGACCTTTAAAAACAAACTAAAACAAGATTTTTGTGGTTTATGTTTACATTTAAAGCATAATAATGATGCCGCCTGCTTCAAATTGACCATGATAAACTGAATGTCCATCATTTTGACTCCAGCAAAATCGACCTGGAATAATGTTTAATCGCCTGATAGTGGACCAATCAGTTCAAGGTGTTCCAATCTGAATTTGATGCAAAATTGTCAAATATAATGCAACGTTTGCAAAGCAAAAATTGCTTTTAAACTGCATGTCATATTCCAATAATGCATTAATGGAAACCTGCCCACAACAACTCCATATTAGTCCAGAAACAATGGCTCATTGAAAAATAAAACCTTCCCATGGAGCTTTAGCTCTGCATGCAGTCTGCAGTGCACAGTGAGTGTAAGAAAAGCCGAAACCAATACTCCCATTTTCTTCCTGACAGAGTCTTACATTTATTTATATCTACAGCATCTTGGAGATGCTTAGAAATCTTTTTATTTATTTATTTATTTGTTTGTTTGTTTGTTTAGCACAAATAGGTCATGTTCTAAGAATACCACCAAGCTCAAGGACAACTGCACCAAAATAAAAGCAGTATATGAATCATCTGGGGAAGTTTCTTTCACCAATAACAGAGTCATAACAGAGAAGAATTTTGATACCTGTCTTTTTTGTATCTTGAGAATTTTTGTGCATGTCAGTAGGTTTTTAAGAATAAGTATATTAAGGTAAATGTGGCTATGTATTTTTTATACTCTGTAGGCAATCTTCAAATCTATGGTTTAAATTTAGAAAACTGGTGGATGCAATGCAGTGACAGAGTGACATGGGACAATCTGGGCAGACTGCAGCAAGCAGTGCGAGGAAAAAAAGATTAGATGTAGTGACTGCAAGAATAATTAGGTTGAAATGAGTTTCTGGGTTTCTCATGGAACAATACTGAAGATTTGGACACCTTACATAAATTCGCTTTGTTCAGTTCCCTTGAGAGCTGTATCAGGTACATATCACTGAATGGGGACCCTGTGGTGGACACAGGACATGATTTATTCATTCATTAATTCATTATTCATACTGCTTATCCTTTTTTTGTCATGAGGGTAAATATCAAGTCCATATATATTATAAAAATATTTTTAAGTCCAGAGGAAAGTGCATCATAGCCGGTGTGATTCAGTTGATTCAGCTGCATGCTATTTCCCACGAACACTGTTTCTGATTCATCCTAGAAAGATTCCTTGGAAATATGGAAGTACAGATTTGATGGTAGGGACCTTTTTTTTTTTTTTTTCAAGAATTAGACCTTTTTTTTTTTTTGGCAGCCAGCCATTTTCTTACTAGCTTCCTGGGAGAAAAGAGAGTAAGAACATAGATATCAAAAGACATAAGTGACACTCACTTTTGGGTGTCAGAACTTTGTGTCACTGGTTGTTGCACTTATGGCTTAGACCAGCATAAACTGTTTTGACATCTTCAGGGCCGCATTGCTTCGTCGCTATTTGCAAGATGGGGGACAGGCAGATTGCCTGCAGCTGCAGGGTGAACATTGGTGCATCCCAATCACGCAATAATTATTCAAATTATCTGATGTCAGTAATGGACAAATTAGCTCACTGAAGAATAGCAATAATTTGCTGATGGCTTTCCACCAATAAGAAAAAAAAATATTTTGAAGGGATAGTAAACATTTATGTTTATACACAGACATTTCTTTACATATAAAACTACAGTATGTATATACAGAGCAATGCAATAAATAATTTAAACAGAAAAATGGGGTAAAAACCTTGGCTCTGAAAAAACCTTATTCCACAAATTATGCTTTATACAATTAGGAGCTTCCACAATCTTAGATGAGGGTGGCAGAGAAGCTGGAGCGAAGGCCAGGTACACCCTGAACAGCTCATCAGTCTTTTGCAGGGCTAAAACTTATACAACTATTCACACTCACACCTAGGGGCAATCCAGAATTGCCAGTTAGTTGAATATGCATGCCTTTGGACATTTTGAGGAAACCAGAACATCCAGAGAAAACCCACACAAGCAAGGGAAGAACTTGCAAACTCCACACAGAAATAGCCTTGTCAAACATGGGGTTGTGTCCAGCCATGGACAAACCTAGACTGACTTTCTCAGTGAGGGAAAAGGACTCAAAATAGCGAAGGGTGAATAAGCACTGGATTAACCTCTGTGCAAAGAACAGGCCAGATGCTGAAATCCGAGTCCACTTTATGGCCAAGTCAGTTGCAATTTAAGCCTGGTTCTCCACTCTGACCACAGAGGTGATCTCTGAGGTGACCACAAAGGTGATGCTCTCCAAAGATACGTCAATAGCCTGTCAATCCTTCTCCAGTGGACAGAGTAAAATCCTTTGTGGGTATATTGGTAGATCAATAGGTATGATTGGAATGACATGAGCTCTCTGGGGTAAGAAATACAGTATACTTGATATTTTCAAAACCCCATCATGGAAAAAAAATAAATCAAGGACCGCTATGTCGCCCGGATTGGCATTACCGGGGCCCCACCCTGGAGCCAGGCCTGGGGTTGGGGCTCGCAGGCGAGCGCCTGGTGGCCGGGTCTTTGCCCAAGGCTCAGCCCGAAACGGCGCCGTGGGCCCGCCTTCCAGTAGGCTCACCACCCGCAGGAAGGTCCATGAGGGGCCGGTGC
>JAQMYF010000017.1:11706164-11717366 GCA_030014195.1 Neosilurus mollespiculum | reverse complement strand
GGGGAAGACCTAGGACACGCTGGAGAGACTATGTCTCTCGGCTGGCCTGGGAACGCCTCGGAGTCCCCCCGGAAGAGATGGAGGAAGTGTCTGGGGTGAGGGAAGTCTGGGCATCCCTGCTTAGACTGCTGCCTCCGCGACCCGGCCCGGGATAAGCGGAAGAAGATGATGATGATGATGATGATGATGATGATATTTTCAATCACTCTGTCAACACAAACAGAATTGATTTCCTTTTGAGCATCAATCAACAGTGTATACCATTGCTCCTGTTTGCTTGTTAAGGATTCAAAGGACATCTTTCTAGGGTCAAGCTCTTCAACGTGCCAGGTTAAATGCCTTTAGTAGCTTTTTAAAAAAAAATTCTACAGGGCTGCATAGTGGCGTGGTAGTTATCATGACATCCCCACTGCAAGAAGATCCTGGGTTCGAGTCTCGAGCTTGGCGAAGGTGTTTCTGGGTAGAGTTTGCATGTTCTCTTCATTCTTTCATGGGGTTTCCTCTGGGTATTCTAATTTCCTCCTACAGTCCAAAGACAAGCACAGTAGATTGAGTGACTGTTTAAAATTGGTACTAGATGTGAGTGTGAATGAATGCGTGTATGTTGGCCCTGCAATGGACTGGGAAGCTCAGGGTGTACCCCGCTTGCCCAGACTTGGCTGAGATAGGCTCCAGTCTCCCCGAAATCCTAGTAGAATTAAGTGGTTTGGCAAATTAATGGAAAGATATTGCACAACAAATAGGAAGTAGCACATTTTCTGAAGTACATTACTAAATTTGACAGGATTTAATCCTGATTTTATGCAGTAATCCATAATATAAAACGTATGCACTACTTAGTATTAGATTGTTATTACTTTATGCTTCTGAAAACCTTTATCATCTAAAATTCCAGTGGTGGCCATTAGACAGACAAAAACAGCAAATGAATGACAGAGCTATCTCGAGTATAATAGAGAGATGCTGCAGAAAACGATGGGCAGAGAGCCAGCATTGATTTCCTTTTCTCACTCAAAGAAACATGAACATCCCACTTAAAGGTGATAAAGCTGAAAGCTGGTGGCACACAGCGAGACTCCCTGAGCAGCTCCTTCCCACAGCGGCTTTGTGCTTGCTTTCCATGGAGATGCCATGCTGGCGGGTTTTCTGCTCTAGATATTGGCAGGGAGATTAAATTGATCACGCGGGTGTGTTTGGCATGAACTGGAAGTCTGTGAATGCGTCTTTCCTAGACTTGTCAAATCTGAGAGAAAACACTTGACCCAAAACAGGCCTGCTGATCCCTAATTTATTTTTAATAGAAAGCCAAAACCACAAAAATAAAACCCATCATCCATCACTGACCATCTCCATTCATAGTTGTGTCCTGCAGACTAATTAGAAAGCAATTCATCAACCAATTAAAGGTAAAATCATGCCAGTAGAAAAGTGAATGCCAATAATTTTGCTAATAAAACAATGGTTTGGTTTGAATTAATGGTTCCTAATGACTTAGAACAGGTATTACAGTTGGAAATAAGGAACAAAACATGATGGATTGTGTAGTTATAGGAAAATAATCAAGAACACAGCATTTCGGTGTGGAGTTTACATGCTCTTTTCAGGCTTGCATAGGTTTTCTCCAGGTAATGCAGTTTCCTCCAACAGTCCAAAGACATACACATCAGATCAACTGGCTACATTAAATATAGCCAATATGTGTGAATGTGGGTGTGAATGGATGTTCTGGTGATACACTAATGATCTGGTCAGGATAAAACCCCATGTCTCACCTAAAGTCAGCAGACACTGACTCTCGCTTCCTTTGCAACCTGACATATAAGCAGTCCAAATAATGGATGAATAGATAGTTGGTTGGTTTTCAATTTTTTTGTACATTTTATCCATTTATAGTTACGCTTAATGCTGTAGACACAAACAGGTTATGTTATAAAAGCTATAAACACTCATTGCATTCCCAGCCGCTCTCTCTCTCTCTCTCTCTCTCTCTCTCTCTCTCTCTCTGTTTAGCAAAAATACCCTTCAGCGAATAATTGTTAATCAGTACCTTCATATGATCAATCATATTCAAGATTTTTACATAATAGTGTACAACAGTACATAATCTATCTATTGGTTTTTTTTTCATTTTGTTCTAGTCTACTAAAGTAAGCTTGTGTTTCTGTATTGAGAAAGAGAGAATTATGAGTACTAGCCACAGAGTGACACACAGTAAATAATCCTCATTCCTGCTGGCTTTGGGAACAAGATGCCTGAGGCTCTATTCACCCACTAGTCCACCAATCCACCAAACAATGCGCCTACTATGAGCTTTTCTTCAGTATGTTGTATAAGCAGTATTACAACATTTAATAGACGAAAATCAGCAAATGGTTCTTTTACATGCCTCTCACCATAGACAGTGAGAGATATGGCTGGCATTTGACAACCCAGTTAGCTGCACTGGGGGGGGACAGCAGTGACAACCTGTTGATAGTGGGGCTTGAACCCCCAACCTTTGGATCAGTAATCCTACCCTACCACCGGGCCACCACTGCCCCACGGCCAACACTAACTTTTCACAACGGCACAAGTGCTCAATTCTGATTGGTCAGAATGTGTTGATTCTTTTTCTTAAACAGCAGCTATGCCATTGCTTGAGTGCTAAGCAAGAACTTAGTAAGTCCAAAGATTGGGGAAATTGAGATGTGCTAAGTAGTGTTAGTAGTTTCCTTTACAGCCTAGAATGTATGTGAATTTAAAAAGTACTGCATATTCACAGAGACATTGTCCTGGTAAAACCTATTTGAATGACCTACTAGGTTTTTGCAGACTGAAGGAGTGGGGCAGCTGCAAAGATAAGTCTATGTTAATACGTTTACTCAAACGTATCATGCTGCTTTGTAGCAAACTGTCCTTCAGTTGCAATATGAAAATTCAGGTGTTTTATTACAATGCTTAGGCAGACAAATCCAAAACACAATCAATGTTCATAAATGTGAGCCAGACAGGGGTAAATCAAGGAGGTTAACCACATACCAGAGAATAGAGTCAAACACACAGGAGTTCATACATGGAATCAGGATATCAGATGCAAAGCAGAATATCAAGGTCAAAAGACAAAACTAGATCATACATGTGAACAGCAATACAATAAACAATGGCTGAGTCATGAATGGCAGAGAACACAAAACAATATTTTACAATGAACATGAGTATTTATATACTGTGGGGTGATAAAGTGTGAGTGCAATCAGTGTGAGAACCTTTAGTTTGACACCTGTGCTTTACATATTCTGTTAGATCATATTAGCACAATGTTATGTCACATATACTTCATATATTTCAAACTAGAAGACTTTTTTCTTCTGTCAACTATCATTTTAAATGTAGGTGGCATTAACTCTTAACTACCACTAATGCGCACCTACTTCCCAACATCTATACTTTTGTAATTTCCTAGCAGAAATTAATGTATGGATTTAACAAATGTATGAATCACATCACAATCCCAAACAGACATCTTAATAGCTGAAAAATAAAGAAGAAGTAAAAAAAAAAAAAAAAAAAAAAAAACACCTATGGACTGAACATCTGCTAACGGATCTCACTGTATGGTGTAACTCTGGCAACCCTACCTCTTCCATGTTTTCTCAGTGATACACATTCTAATGGGGTGGGGCAAATTACCATAATTAGCATTTATTTACATGTCCAAATGATGGGCAATTTTATTAATAATAATGAATTAAGTCATATTATTTGAAAAACAGTGTGAGAAAATCCCACGACCCTAATTAGGATTAAGCGGTTCAGAAAATAAATGAATGAATGAATGAATGTGAGAAAATGAGATTCTGCTTTTTGCACAAATTTATGAAAAATAATTGAAAAATAATTGTAATTTATTAAAAGGGTCAACAGTTTTTACCAACAGTTTAACCAACCAACAGTTCCAATATCCCACAACATTAAAAGTAACTGTACAGCATGAGTAGAGAAATCTCTAAATGGTGTTTATGCAACTATCTATCTATCTATCTATCTATCTATCTATCTATCTATCTATCTATCTATCTATCTATCTATCTATCTATCATCATTATTATATCCACACCCATTGGATGATACTCGTACCCTCTGTTAGGATATCAATAAATAAAGTGTTTGATGATAAGAACATACATATATTTTTAATTTTCATGAATTATTTATTTATTTTTAAAGTTATCTTTAAAAAGTTTTTTTTTAAAGATGTTTTCAGGTATGTTTGGGTTTGTTTGCATTCTTATTGTTTGTAGGAATGATCTTGTGTAATAAACATATAATAATATTAAAATAGAAAAAATGCCATATTTGTCAGTTATTAAATGAAGTCTCACTGTATGACTTGATTTTGCAGAATATCCTTTAAATGAATGTATGTATATATGTATGTATATATGCATGTATGTATGCATGTACAGGTATGTATATCTGGATGTATGAATGTATGTATATATGTATGTAGCACTGCTAAACTGGTCCTTCTTTCTATCAAGTAAAAAAAACAAAAACCAAACATACAAAAAAAGTAGATCATAATCATTTACTAAATTCAAGAATGTTCTTTTTGTATCATCAGTGAGGTAGCTAGATAGTGATTTTAATTTTTATAACTATCAACTTTTATTAATATCACTGAAATGCACTGTGGAATGTTCAGTCCTTAGATTGCTGGCAGGTTTTTTAATTCTCACACAATTTGTAAACTACTGCTGATCCTGCAGTTTCTATATTATATAAGACATATGTTACATCCTAACGTTCAGTGTCTTCTACTGTTAATCATTATTATATTGCTAATCAAAGTCATTTATGAAAATGTGATCTTTAAAGGTAAATGAAAAAGCTAAGTCTGTATATCATTATTTGTTTCAGTTAACATAATTTTCATAATACTTTACTTTATGTTTGTATATGTAATGATCAATGATCACACTGTAGATTACACCTCGTATTCTAGTAAATTTGTAAGAAATCGAAATTTAGCCATACATGTACTAGCCAGAATATGACTCAAATGAAGATAGTGGAAATAAACACATGTAAGCTTGACACTGCAGGATGTTGACAATCGGGGTGTTGAGAAAGTGATCTGTTTTGTTCCTGTCAGATTTTATGACATATAATATGAGGTATGGTGATTAAAAAATGTAAAAATTATTAATAAAATTATTTTATGAAATTTTAATATATGTATAAAATTTGCATTATTATTGCTTTTAATTATTCATAGTTTTATCCTCTTTTTGTGGTGATTAATGAATTTCATAGTCATTGCCTATGTTTATTCCTTCCATAGTTTTTTGTTAAACAGTTAATTCCTGCTTTTCCTTCTAAATATATGTAGGAACCACACAGTTCAGCTCCAGAAAACACCCCGTGACACCTAGTAAAGCATCTAATAGTAGCTGATAAACCATTTATAAACTATAAACCATATAATAGTAGCTGATAACAATCTGCATTGTTTTACAAGAGCTGTATTTCCATATAGCAGCTAGCTCGCTTTGTATTTTCTTCCTACAAATACAAATAAATGAGAAAATGTTCCAAATATCAGTTTTGTTGGTATGTTTTGGTTAATCTGATTTTAGTGATTTGCACTACCACCTCACAGAAAGGTTGTGTGTTCATGCCCTGTTCCCAGCGAGGACGTTTTTGTTTGGAGTTTGCATGCTCTTCCCATGTTCCCCCTGCATGGGCTTTCTCCGGGGTTCCAGTTTCCTCCCACAGCCCAAAGGTAAATGAAAAAGCTAAGTCTGTATGTCATTATGATATTTGGATACTCCTGATTTTGACTAGGTGTCAGTGTCAGTGTAAATGGTTTTGTGTGTATGTGTGTGCTGGCCCTTTGATGGTCTGGCCAGCTGTTCAGGGTGTACCCCACCTTCACCCAGAGATGGCTGGGAAGGATCCAGACTCCCTGTGACCCTAGTAATGGATAAAGTGGTTCAGAAAATGAGATTATACTACTGCTGCATATCTCGTAGTGTCAAATCACATCATATTGTATCTGCCTGCCAATATTTTGCATAAATTGATGTATCTCAAAGTGAGACAATAATTACATTTAAAAAAAATAGACATTTAAAGGTCTTTACATTGAAAAAATAGCTAAATAAAATTTCTGTCTAAGCCATGGAGATTTGCCCCTAGTGCAGAGATTATATATTCACACCTGTAGGTCAGCCTGAAATTCTGCTAATGAGCTCCAAACGTGGGCATGTTTACTGCTGTAGGGCCTCCTGGTGATTTTGAGACTGATTACTTTGGCAGTGAACATGTTTTCTGAAGCATCTGCTTAACGCATGATAGCACCTTTCAGGGTCTTGTTGGGGAAATAATTAAATATAATTACTGATTGACAGACAATGTGTAAAATTTGTGCTGTGTTGAATAAGATACGAAAATTAAATAAGTGTCACAAACATTAATTTAGTGGTCATTATTTAACTTTTAGGGTAGCATTTTAGCGCAAAGGTGAGAGCTCACACTAAGTAGGCTCTGGGTTCAAACCTGCGAGCTTGCTGGGGGCCTTCCTGTGCATAATTAACAGTTATTCCATTAATGCAAATCGGATGTGCACTCGATATACCTGGTAAGGGGAGAAACGCCTATCAGTCATATCCAACGAGAGGGACTGAAAACTGCTCACTGAGAAATAAATGATTATTTTTTATTCAAAGAGTTGAAAATTAAACATATTTTCTTACTAGCAAATACTAAATGGTATGGCTAGCATGGATAGAATTATTCATAGAATAATTCTACAATGAAATGAAGAGCCTTCTGGCCAGCGCTAAAAAGTGCAGCGCAATTTTATTAATAATAATGAATTAAGTCATACTATTTGAAAAACAATGTGAGAAAATGAGATTCTGCTTTTTGCACAAATTTATGAAACATAATTAAAAAATAATTGTAATTTATTAAAAGGGCCAACAGTTTTTTACCAACAGTTTAACCAACCCACAGTGACAACACTTTCACTTGATGCAAACTGCATACAATGGCCTCTTTCCTGGTCACTGGCATCTGTTCAATGCTCGATAGCTAATATCTAGTGGGTACAGATAGAAATAATTTTAAATTTATGTACTGTATTCATCCCATACATCCCTAATGAGCGAAAGGTTGATGAGAAGGACAAATAAAAACTCCCTGAAACAACATAATGAAGATACCTTTAGAGGAATCAGACTCAAAAGGGAAACTCATTGTCATTCAGGTGACACCAGAGCGTGTGATTGTACAGAATAATCTTTTATCACTGTGGACGAAAAGAACAATTTTCTCACAGGAAATATGCCATAGTTTTAACATGAAGACTAGCTTGTTCAAGTTATTGTTTGTTCAGTGATAGAGACTTAGGTGCAAAACTATTCATAACAGTTGAAGTTTTATGACTAGAAAGTGTCACCAATATTTAATAAACAATCAATATATCAATAAAGCCAAAGCTACTGTAGCAAAACCATCCCTATCATTTGAAAGATATCTTTACAGTTTATAAGTCTACCTTAATGGTACACTTATCATTAGAGTCCACACTTGAGCCCACCTCTTACACCAAATCAGTTACTTGGGGCTGGCTCCAGTTTAGACACAACCCATAATGAATATGCAGTATCGTAAATAATTGAATGAATGAAATAATTATGAATTAATAATAATAATAATTACTTTGCTATACCTAGGATGTGTCAGTGAGTTTGGTACTAAAAGGTTTCTTTCATCTACTTTACAGAGAAGCATGATGGTGGGAGCGTTGAATGGAAAGTTACCCTTTGCCTATTGGTTGCTCTTGATCGGAAAAAGGTCTTTATCATTTTAAAACTTTTGTATAGACATTCTCTAAAAATGATTGGGGTATTCTAGTAGCTAATGTTTTTATATTGAGATTTTGTGAAAATATAATTGCATACTGTAAACTCCATATAGCTTACTAAGTGACTGCTGATGGCATCTGCTTGCAGAGAACTAATTCAGAGTTTTTACAATGACGATTACAGTAGTTATAGTAATTTTAAGTAGTTTGCAAACTACATATATTTTTTTTACAATTTAATATCTATGGGATACTTTGTGTAGATTCATGACTTAAAATCCCAAATGAAGTCCATTTTAATTGCAGGTTTAAACACTTCCAAATGTGAAAGGGGTGAATGCTTAACAATCCTGCTGTTCTGGGCATAAACAGGAAATTGTGCAGGAAAGACAGTATTCGTTCTTTCTGTGTGTTGAATACAGCATCTAATTGCTCTGACCTCAGTGTCTATTATGCTTTAGAGTCTTTACTTTTTCATTAACTACTCCAAAAACATCAGCAGGATTTACATCTGTATGCGAGAGCGATGGAGGAAGCGAGACATTTTTGACACTGGTCTTCAGTAAACATGACATTTGACATATGCACACTGGAGGTGAAGTGGTGCGATTAGTGAAGAGGTCAGAGGAGTGAAAGTCCAGCCACATCATAACACACAAAGAAGATGACACTTTAGAAACTATGCACAGCCACTCATGAATATTATGTTATGTTTACAGAGCTTCAGAAAGACAGCTGGGCATGTGTGTAGAAAAAAAATATTTAAAAAATAATATACAAAACTTGGCTACTTAACCCTACTTGAAGGTCAGTGGCTTTTGCTAGGCGAAATAATCACTCAAGTTCAACTTTTACTCCCAATTCACATCGCTTGCAATTTTGCTTCAGTTAAATCCCATCTGCCTATGACTATGAATAAGTGAGAAATATGCTTTTGTTGTTGAGACTCTCAGTGAATCTTAAGTATCAATCAAGATATATAGCTATAGATATACACACAGTTAACATTTAGTGTTGTGGTGCAGTATCTTAGTCTGCTACGTACACGACATTCTTTATATGTGACACGCCAAAAACACAGAAAAAGACTCTGACCGAGAATCCATTTTAGACTGAAAGTCTGTTTAATCTGTTTTGATCTCTAGCAGACAAAACACATGACACATGAATATTAACCTAGTTCTGGTTTACTGTGTGGAATGTGATTGACAGTTTCTTGTACACTTTTTGTCCGAACTTTTATTATTTATGGTTGTGCTACAAATGACTATCCATTTTCATTGTAACTAAACCACCGTAATTCAAAGACTGGGCACGGTGCATCAATGTTGTCACCAGGGGGAAATAAAGATGGCTATGCGAAGTGTTTTGTCTGTCATGACGACCACCAAATTTCTAAAAGGACTCTTGTTTTAAAACACATTCTTATTCTGTGTTTTTAGCCAGGTTTTAATTAGGCTTGCTCATTCATTTATTTTCCAACCTGCTTCATTCTACTAGAGTCACAGAGAAGGCTGGGGTCTATCTCAGTGTGAGTACCCAGAGGAAAGAAGATGCAAACCCCACACAGAATCTCTCATGAACCCAACAGGACTTTTATGTTGTGAGGCAGACATGCTAACCACTGCCACCATGCTGATCTTAGACTTGTGCACATTCTATTTTAAAAACATTATTTTTTTTTGTCGATCACGAATTTCCATGTTGATTTGTATTAATGCTGGGGTCACTATCTTTCCCCCCCTAATTTTCTCCCTAATATTTTTAAAGTCAATTCCCACCTGCCACAGACTGCTTCCTGAACACATGACACTTGTACTCAGGCAAAACACACTTGGAGCATACCGTTAATTATACCGTTATCCACCCCCTCAAATGCATGAGTACACAGATGCCATGATTGCCTACTGTTGCATATAAGAAACAGGGAAGAGATTGTATGCCATTCCTCCCTACCTGGCTGTTTGCATCAACTGAGGCTTGAACCTATGAAAGCTTGGGGAGGTAGTGGTGCACTTGGGAGCCAAGGGGAATTTTGAAAAAAGCCTAGTTTTATGTTTCTGGAAGATAAAAACAATTTCTATAATATATGGTGATAAATAACAGCACCAGCCCTTCCTTCATCTACAACTATACTTTCATTTACAGTAAGTAATAGAGATTTTTTTTTGTTCCAAATGTATCAGGTTTGTGATCCTTTTTGAAGTTAACAATGAGTGGATTTCTCCCAGGTAGTACTTTTTTTTCCAAGTTAAAATTTTTAATTTTTATTAATTAAAAAAAAAAAAATTATTAATCAATGTTTGACATTCAACTTGCCATTTCGAGGAATATTCAGCAACATCCACCACACCATTAGCAAATAATTGTTAAATGAATGCTTGCTGGAGAATGTGTAAATAAGTTAAAATGTAAAAAATTAACCTTAAAAATTTTAGGAAATAAATTTTTATTTAATTTTTAGAATTAAACTTTTTTTTAATTTTAAAGGTATGCTTTAAATAATTATTCACCTCAAGTTTAGTGGATATCTCAGGAATTATTATGCTATATCCACCTTGTCCTTGGTTAATAAATGTTATATAAAACCTGATAAACACATTTTTTTTATAAAAACCAACTGCGAAATGCCTACCTTTGGATCTTCTTTCCTACTATCCTCCTTACTTTCATTTCTTTCATTTTATTTTCTGAACTGCATTATTCTTCATGCAGAAGCTGAAGCCCATCCCAGATGACGCCGGGTTAAGGCGGGGGCTCACCAGACCATCACAGGGCAACACAGACACACAACCATTCGCAATCACACTCCCACCTAGCTATTTAATATGGGCAGTTAACCTAATATGCATGCCTTTGGACTGTAGGAGGAAACCGGAGCACCCAGAGGAAACTCAAGGAAGGACATGCAAACTCCAAACAGAAACGCCCTCGCTGGGCATAGGGCTCAAACTCAGGACATTCTTGATGTGAGCCAGAAGTGCTAAGTAAGACACCACTGTGCTGCCCTCCTTAGTTTTATTTCTTTTCAATTTAACATTAATACCACTTTACCATTACCTTTTGTATTTTAAAGGTTCCATCGTTTTTGGCAGCAAAAAGATTTTCACTTGTCTAAAACATTATATCTGGTCAAAGAGATCAGTCAAATTCTTTTCACATTGAGTTATGCTGAATATTCTTTAAAGAGTCTGGTAATCTGATTTAAAATAATAAAATTTTTTAAATTATTATTTATTTATTTGTCCCAAACACATAATAGCACAAGATAGCCTCTCTCTCTCTCTCTCTCTCTCTCTCTCTCTCTCTCTCTCTCTCTCTCTCTCTCTCTCTCTCTCTCTCTGTCTCTC